>JACEFZ010008230.1:0-294026 GCA_014155875.1 Cepaea nemoralis
TTGGCAAGTTTACGTTCAGTAGTTTGCCATTGCTTTCTAGATGACTGGAACCGATTCCAAAGCAAAACCTACGCAACGCGGTCTGCTCCCAAATCGCGCGCAGCTGTGTTTCAAACGCGGGTATACGGGATTACGTAACGCGTCCATAAGCCCTTCGCCATGGAGACAGGCACTTGTATATTACATTGTGATATTTCGTTCATCCTAGTGATGACCATAATCTGTATATTCTTACAATTCAATTCTAACCCTAATTGTTCACTGTGTGCAACAACCACATCTACTAAATGTTGCAGATCCTGCAAACAATAGTGTATCAACTGTATATCTATTAGTTCTCAGACATCATCCTATAGAAAACATTAACTGTAAAATCCAGACAATCATAACCAGGAATAAAATGCCACCTACAAACAAGATTTAATATAGCGTGGTTTAAATATGTAATAACAGATATTGGCAGAAATTAAACCGAAATCAAAAAGAGAGTAGGAAAACCTACAAATGCTTTCAACATAAGGATATCAGTATTAACATCCAGAGAGATTAACAACGTATTAAAAGTGTGAATTGTCAAATGTTATGTTTATTCAACACTACTATTTGGGGCGGAAGACTGGGCAATGAACAAACAATTAGAAAGTCGAATAAAGGCTGTGGAAATGTCGGTATACAGAAGAGTGTGTTGTATTTCATTAAAGCAAAAACAAACAATTACAGAGGTTCTAGAAAAACTTGGAATGTAAAGAGAGTATGAAAAATATTTTTAAAAAATAAGCAAGTTGAATATTGCGGCCACATTAAAAGACACAACACTCTTATAAAAACCAGACTGGAGAGTAAAGTTGAAGGCAAGCGAGGAAGAGGTAGACAATGATACAAGTGGGAAGATAAAATCAAGAGATGGACAAATAGCAATCTGTCAAATTGTACAGTCAAGGCGATAGACAGTCAACTTTCATTGTGGAGAGGGCACCTGATTGATTGATTACATATATTTCATGCTTTACCGTGGTAAAATAAACGTTTAGGCGTCATCTTCTACCAAGACACACTTGTCCGTAATTCAGTACCAAGTTGTGACAGAAATGAATTTTCCTGATCCGTGCCATGACAGACGAGCGTCAGTAATTTGCTCCCTTTGTCTGTAAAAATAGATGGCACAGAAGTGAACTGTTCAGTTCAGTTCCATTGTGATGTGACGTAGTGTATACAAAGGTACGACACTTCACACCTCTACGGCAGTACATGATTACCTGTATCTGTAGTCTTCAATTCCAACCATGTGAGTTATGATTGTAATATTTAATGCTATTTACAGTTTCTTCTTCTTCTTCTTCTTCTTCTTCTTCTTCTTCTTCTTCTTCTTCTTCTTCTTCTTCTTCTTCTTCTTCTTCTTCTTCTTCCTCTCTTCCTTCTCCTCCTTCTTCTCTTCCTCCTCCTCCTCCTCCTTCTTCTTCTTCTTCTTCTTCTTCTTCTTCTTCTTCTTCTTCTTCTTCTTCTTTTTCTGCTTCTGCTTCTTCTTCTTCTGCTTCTTCTTCTTCTTCTTCTTCTTCTTCTTCTTCTTCTTCTTCTTCTTCTTCTTCTTCTGCTGCTGCTGCTTCTTCTTCTTCTTCTTCTTCTTCTTCTTCTTCTTCTTCTTCTTCTTCTTCTTCTTCTTCTTCTTCTTCTTCTTCTTCTTCTTCTTCTTCGTCTTCGTCTTCTTCTCCTTCTTCTTCTGCATTCGTCAGGAATGTTGTTTTAGACGTAATTGCGTTGTGCTTGTTTACATCGGAGCTGCGATATTTGAACCTTTTGGCCGACACATCCGACGTCTTCAGGCATTTATTAGCCGGGTTACCTTCCCTGGTGTTTCGTAGGACGTTTGACTTTCAATGTTGTAAGTGTTATCCCCACCCCAGCTGGTCCCAATTAGAACAGCTGAAGACATCGCAGTCAGCCCTCAAGAGAAAGCAGAGGTAGACCATGGGCATTCCCCGCCATCCATAGAAACTTCCGTAATTTCAGAGCCGATACATAGCGCTCTTGTACTGGGCTCACCCAAGGAATCGTCACGTACTGCACACGGCTGCTTCGCCTTACTTCCGTATATTGAGCCTTCCGTTCACGGCAGCCTTGTGCGTCCGGAAACCAGAAGAATGCAGTCTGCAGATGACATCAGCACAGTGACCTTTCGTTTCAGACTTTACCTTGTACAAGGAGGCCCTACTTAACGTCGGGATTACGTTCTTGGAAACCGCGACTTTAAGTGAAACGATGCATAGCGAAACACTATTTTCCATAGAATTAAATGAAATGCCTTATATTATGTAATGTTTATTTTTTATTGTTGTTGATATTCATTGGCTAAATAGAAGTGGGTTGGTGGGCGAGTTTTAGAGTTATTGGGACGTAGAGGCATTAAAACCACGACTCGCTCCAAAACTATCATCAGCACAACTAGTCTGCTCTAACTCGTTTTCTTAGCTAGATCTTCTTAGCTAAATCTTCTTAGCTAGATCTTTCTCTTGGATGGCTATCTTGCTCACATGCATATTTCGTTGTTCTGGTCTTCAATCCAGACGGCCATTAGTGCTTCTGTGTTCTCCATAAGAGTACTTTTGGTACGAGTGATCTTGGAAGCACTCAAAGGGGTTACATTTTTAGCACCCACTTTGATTTTGTCAGCACTTGCAGGAATTGTCCTTACCGTGGTTGGAGGTAAACCTATGGACTTTACCGATAGCAACAGCCAGCTCGCCAGCCTCAAAACGACGTAACATATGTAACTTCGCCTCAAGAGTAACACTTTTCCTGGTTCTCTTACAATCAGAAATACGATCAGTACTTTTTTTTACTGTGCGCTTTGAACTCATAATTATGGGTGATTACACGATACAATCCTGGAAAAACGCACTGCACAAAATGTAAAATGGCGACGTTAACGCAGCATATCAACACAGGTGACGAAGTTATGTCCCATTATGACAACGACGTTATAGCGAAACGGCGTGAACCGAAGCGACTTATAGCGGGGTCTCCCTGTAATGGATTTGCTTTCCAAGTAATACTCCATTTTGTTCCACTGGGACGCTTTTCCCACCTTTGATGACGCCAACACAATGCGCTTTTGATTCGGACTTTCCACGTAATGGATTTGCTAGCCAAGCAATATTCCATTTATTTACAGTTTAACATAGTGGGAAATTTTTGTTGTTGCTATTTTGCTATGCTATGCTAATAGCCGATTCTCTCCAGCACAAGCTTTGTGTTATGGAGAGATAACCCCTTTTACAAACTATTGTCTGTCAAGACGGCAAGGTGCCAGTCAATAGCCGATTATTTATTCAGAAATTATCAAACTTCTTAGCATGTACGCTCATTCATTTTACATTTTTGACCTGCTAATAAAATTATTCTTGATGAGATAATGTGATAGTTTGTTCTTGACTTCCACGTCGGTGCGATTTATTTGTTTTCTCCACATTTGACAACAATTTCCGGCAGGGTATAGTTGGAATCCCGCACTGCTCGGGTACAGTTGCACACCAGAGAATACCAGTCATCTAAACTGTGTCTGCCACATATTTAGGACCTCGGCCATTAGAAAATGAAGTTATGAGTTTTCTTTAATCAAGTTGAAACCAGTGTGGCATTTCTCACGCATGTCACTGTGTAGAGTTACATGTCATTAGCTTTATATCACATGTGTGAATGCTAAAAGAATGTCGGGGAGTCTCCTTGGCGAAATGGTCAAGCCATCTGCCTCGTGCTCCGAAGGTCGTGGGTTCAGTTCCGGGCTACGTCTTTTGGTTCAAGAGTGCATTTTTTCGGCGACTCCTGGGGGTCGTCGCTAGAGCTACAAAGTTCATGCTTTGAGCGACACTTTCGACAGGAGCCATATGGGATAAAACCCGGTGCAATGAAGTCAATCCTCTCGACTTTTAAGACTTTCTTTGTGTGGAAGCTAATCAGCAGATATGAATTTAGCAGAGATATCATTGCCATTTATCTTCACGAGAGGCTAGTGAATAGACCCAGATTGAAAGCTAGGAGGAGAAAGCATGAAGAGATTACGCTCGGTAGCAGTTAGCACTGGATTTTATTGCGCGGGAGGATGGGGTTGTGGTGGGTTATAAAATGAGGTCTTTTTCGTCTTTCGGTAGTGTTTTGTCGTGTGTAAAGAGAACTCGTATTGCTGTTGTGAGAAATCGACGACATATATTCTGGAAACTCTACTCTTAGATTGTGAAGAAGACGGATGCTGTGTTATTTCGTTGTGGAGAGCATACGTTGTTAAGTAACCCATGAATAACTGTAGTATTGAATGCATTCGTTCTTCGTCGTGATTGCAAGTGTTGGACATTGTTAGACCAGCATGGTCAGCTGGTCTTAGAGCATGCTTAAGTGGAACTGAGTTTAGAAATCAATATATGAAATTCGCGAGCGACAGATTGCTCGTGCCACAGCAGTATTGCATGGTGACTGCAGGGTTGGTTGTAGCGGTTGACGGACGCTATTTCCACAAATAACAATCGCCGTCAATAATGGACTAAGAGCTTGACTTTATCATGTTGTAGTGAACGACGGAACCAGGACTATTATGGCTCGTATCCATGTGAATTATCAGTTTACACCCATATATGTTAATTGTGCGAACGTGTTGAATAATCTCAACATCAAACCAAGCTGCATGCATGTCATATGTTATATAATACTGTACTGATAGTTGTCGGCTATCACCTCAAGCCAACAGTCAAGCATAACTAGTGTGATATCCCAGCATCTAGCAGAAACATCGGGACAATGCTCTCTAGTATTTCCTACACAGGGGTTTTAAAATACACGTACCGTTTATTTGTGTTAATAATTCCTATCCGCGCATATGTGACTGTGACCTGTGTATTATTCTGTTTATCACGCGCGTTCAGTCTTTATATATCAATAACTGAAGTTTAGATATTAATTGTCCGCCTGCCGCTACATTCCTGCTGGATTCAAAGTGAGATGCGATATTTGTGTAACCACAAGGCCCCAGAATCAAACCAGCCACACAGAATGGGTACCAGGAATTGTTCTCGGAAGAGAGTTGGTCTGCGTGAGACTGACCATTCACTCTTTAATCACCATCTGGTCAAGAAAACATGGCTCTAGCAATATGCAATATTTTCCTAATATGGAGTTTCTAACTTTGATATTTATGTACTTAACATATACTTTGCAGTTCTCATACATTTTTTAAAATTATTAAATTCCAATACATGATATCAAAACTTGATATATTATCCTAACTCATGAATATGTTATAAAACTGCATTTTATTCTAAGTAGTTGTTAAATAACGTAATTAACACTGGGACTTATTGTTATCTCCGCAGTGAAGGTTGGCAGTGATGGATCTCCAGCATTTTAATTGCTGGGCCTTCATTATGTAATATGTTAGGTTGTATCGTGATCCCTCTGATGTTGTCTGCTAATTTATATCCTTGACGCCCTGGGAATCTTGTGGTCTCAACCATTCCCTCCATTTTGATGTTCCAGTCTCCGCAGCTGCCTTTTATCCTTCATTGGAGCACAGGATTTCAACCAACGCACTCCAGATTTTGCCATCCACTGCAACCTTCCTCATTGTTCTCTCCTCTTCTCTTCATATATATATGAAACCTGGAGTACAACGAAAGGAGACGAAGCCTTGTTACAAACCTTTGAGAACAAAATTTTAAGACGCATCTTTGGACCCATTATGGATACACAAAGTGGAGAGTGGAAAAGAAGAAGTAACAAAGACATTTATGATTTGTTTAAGTCCCCGCTAATCACTGGTATCATGAAGGCTAATAGACTACAATGGCTGGGGCATATAGAAAGAATGGAAGGTAATAGGGAAACAAAACTCGCTTACACTCAGGAAATAAATGACCGTAGACCCCGAGGTAGACCAAGAAGACGGTGGAGAGATAATATACATACAGACCTACAAGCACTTGGAATCAACGACTGGCAAGAGAAGGTCCACCTAGAGAGACGAATGGAGACAGATTGTATCTTGCAGCAAAGAACCTCAATGGCTCGGAATGCTGAAGAAGAAGAAGAAGATATATATATATATATATATATATATATATATATATATATATATATATATATATATATATATATATATATATATATATATATATATGCTAGGGGTTAACGCCTTTCTCCGTAATCCCGTTATTCTCGTGAGTAACATAACCTGCGCAAGAATCGTAAGTGGTTCTTGCCGCGTTGGTAACTTACGGGGTATGTAAGCCGGTCGCCGAGAAGGCAATGGGAAACGACTGAACGTAATCTTGCCTAGTACATCAACAACAGCTGAAAAATGCTGATGTTGACTGCACCGTCCTGTAAGGGATATGCAAAATATACACCTCTGTTTCACTTGCCCTGCTGGCTCCAGAAAAAGAGCGTTCTAGTTATACAGTTATTAAAATTTCCTCAGTATCTGTCCTATCCAGCGACGACGTCTTTTCCTCAACTCGCTGAACTCTGTTTAGTTCTCTCCATAAGCTCGATATTATTGATTCTGTCATAACCTTCTAGTCCTTCTATTCTCTCCATAAGCTCGATATTATTGATTCTGCTATAACCTTTTAGCCCTTCTATTATGAGCAGACGCCAGTCAGTGCATATTTCTAATCTATTAGTAATTGTTCTTAGTTGCTCTCGTTCTACAGCTATTGTCGTTATTTCATTCATTCATTCATTCATTCATTCATTCATTCATTCATTCATTCATTCAGTAGCATGCCCTTTGCAGAACTTCGCTCCCATAACAACCTTCCTGAAAACTTCTCGATCACAAGCGTCCCGCGTCCGATACACCCATCTGGAGATCATCTGCCACATCCTGCACCCATCTTCTCTTTGGCCTTCCTCTTCCTCTCTTCCAAGGCATATACCCCTCCATTAATTGTTCTCTCCAAACTTTCGTGACGTTTCAAGTAACCAAAATATTCAATTTTCTTTGTTTTATCGTCTTTAATAGCCAACAGTCTTCAATATTCAGTTCCTGAAATATCGATACATTTGTTCTTTTCTTTGCCCAAAATATTCTTAGAACTCGTTTATAACATTATATTCAAAGGCATTTATGCACTTTTCAGCTTGTTGCAATGGGAAAGATGCCTGCTCTTAAAAATCTAATTCTTCCCACTCCATAATTTATTCAGTTGTTTTAGTCTTTGAAGAACAGTTGATAATCGTCGTTTGATTGTGGTTGTTAGTGTATTATTATATCGATTATTCTGACCACTTTACATTACTTTCGCTTTTTATTTCTGACATTAGCATTTCACCCCCATCCTACTTGTATTTTTTAAAAGTTATGGTTTAACTTGAGTTATTGTAGACCTTTCTTATGTTTATTTTTGGTTACCATCAAGATATCTCGTTGGTCTGCCCAAGACCCACTTTTCAAAATGCCTTACATGGATCCTTCATTTATTAGTCAAGATTTATGTTTTCACTGAATACACACAGCGTGGGGTCTAGATGAGTTCTAGTATTAGAATAATTGAAAAGATGCATTTAAAGTAACAATTAGAATATAATGGGTTAATGTGAAACCTTGATTGGATAGACGAAGTTAAGAAAAATATATCACGTATATCATTCTTCGTTCGTCTCAAGTTTTTGTTTTGATTTCAAAGTATTTGCATTGCGCTCATGTACAGCATAGCTGCGATATCTGCGTTTTTCGGCGGACAGATCCGACGTGTCCTGTCATTTTTAGGCCGAGTTTAGCCTTCCCCGGTAATTTTGTAACCGGTAACATTGCCGCATTAATGGTGACGTCATCTTAGCCCTTCCATCTGCAAGTGGTTCCTCTCTCTCTCTCTAGTCTCTCTCTCTCTCTCTCTCTCTCTCTCTCTCTCTCTCTCTCTCTCTCTCTCTCTCTCTCTCTCTCTCTCCATACCTCTACCAAATTGGCCCGCCCAGAACAGTCGCATGAATGCTGGTCAAGGGAAGGCACGGGCAGAACTTGGTCATTCATCCGCCATCCAAGGAGGCTTCCTTCCATAAATGCAGATCTGACAAATTACGCTCTGGTACTAGTCTGACCCAGGGAATCATCACGCCATGCGCATGTAGCATGAACGCCACCGTGAAGCAAACTCGATAGGAGACTTACGCTTATCATGAGAGGTGCTCCCTCAACGATTGTTTAGTCTCTTCGACCTTCCTTACACTCTCAAGGACCCGCCTGGGTTATGACTTCCAAGTGTTTTTCTCCTGCCGTGCTTTGATACGTTCCTACCCTCAGGCCATCTCTACTTCGAGCTGGCGAATGTATATCCGGTGCATCTGTCAACATTATCACTGCGCCTTCCTTTTAACGCCGGACAGGCAGCTTCTTTTCACGCGCAAAGCCTGTGTAGACTCACTTTCATATATTAAGCCACCTGCACACATCAACAATGGAGTAATAAACGCGTGGCCAGTCACTTGCTACATAACAAGCGAACATTTATATTTTCAGGTCAGTATGAACATCCGGCCGGACCCCAGCCACGTAACGACTCACGAGACCGGCAGAAAAAGAAATAAGTCATTAATATTTGAACTGAAATTTCCACGCTTGTCATCCTCGTTCGGCTTTTCCATTCTTGAAATTCGTTTTAAATTAAATATTAACGAGAGAGCAGAAAGGTTCAGGGCATTTCTCTTTTGGCCAGCTACAATGCAAGTGGACACATGTCACGTCTAATATATAGGCATTTTCCATTTTTATTTTCCTTATTCACGTCTGGTTTGTAAAGGATCTCTTTCATTTTCCATATACACTTTCATAAGTAATCCAATCTTCCACCGTCATCATAGATTAGAAAAGGAGCATCTCTGCACAGTGCACACACTCGGTAGTGCTACGAGGATTCAGCCGTGTTATGCCAGGATCACACATGTTATAAATATTTGTCAGGGGTAGTTTTTCTCATGTGATATTTAGCCTGAGAAGCAGCCTATCTTGGTTTACCTTTATTTTCATTTTTTCACGTGGACTTCTAGTAACATAATTTCCCCTGGTCTCTGGGTAGCGAGATCGGACGCCCGTGTGCATTTCTGCGCACGTAAAAAATCCTATGGCAATCGGAAATCGAAAGCGAGTAGCCTAACGGCGATGCCCGGGCAAAATTTTTAGTTAAAAATCTATCCAAAGTACTTCAGGATCCTCGCCGGTGCTACGGAGTTCGTACGCTGAGCTGTGTTTCTCCGGACTCAGGCTTGAGTTAGAAGTAGAACGGAGCACTTAAATGGGTTACATCCGTGCCGTGATGTTGATCCGTCGACAAAACTAAACCTTTACTTTCTGAAAGCAATGGAAACTACTGAACGTAAACTTGCACAGGAATAATGAAAAGCTAACAAATGCTGGGGTTGATTGCTACGTCCTGTAAAGGATATGCAATAATGAAAAGCTAACAAATGTTGGGGTTGATTGCTACGTCCTGTTAAGGGTATGCAACTTTTTATCCGAGAAAAGTTTGAGATCTTTAATACACATTGTAAAATCGTCAATATCCAGTTGAATATGTCTGATACACAGTTGAAGTTCTTCAGTACTCAGTTTAATATCTTTGATACCCAAGTTTAAAATATGTAATACCCAGTGTTAGATATTCAAGAACCAGCTGAATTATGTTTGATGCCCACTTGCAGATCTTCGGTACACAATTTAAGGTCCTCAATGCTTTGTTTTAACATGGATAACCACTTTCAGATCTTTGATACCCAATCTTTGAAACATCGTTTAACTCTTAAATCCACCCCAAGGCCGATATTAGGGTATCACATAACGTGGAAATTATGTTTAAATGTGCACCATATCTCCTGACATGTGCTGTTCTATAATTAGGATAGGTCTCTGGCGTGATAGATGTAAGCAAAATAATGATTGGTATTGGTCGAAGTCTTTGCGGAAATGTAAATATCCGAGAACCAATTAGACAAGGGAGAAATTGTCGTTTCGATGAAGGCAGAAGTGGACAGTTAAATTCAGGAATGGAAGCTGGTGACTGTCTACTCCTTATGGAGTGATCTAGTATATGGAAAGACCTCACACTTCACATTCCTATGACAGTACTTCAGGGGATGACCTTTGCTTTGCCTACTTCCAGTACCACAACCATAGCAAGGTTTTTTTAATGGATTTGTCAAATTTAGTCTGTTTTATATCTTGTTATTGATTTCGATAGCGGGACACCAAGAGCAAGGTTTATGTAGATTTGTCAAATGTAGTCGCTTTTATATCTAGTATTTGATTTCGATTGCGGGACAGCAAGAGCAAAGGTTCACGTGGATATGTCAAATGTAGTCTCTTTTATATCTAGTATTTAATTTTGATAGGTTGACAAGAAGAGCAAAGGTTCACGTAGATTTGTCAAATGTAGTCTCTTTTATATCTAGTATTTGATTTCGATTTGCGGGACAGCAAGATTACGGGTTCACGTAGATTTGCCAAATGTAATCTCTTTTATATCTAGTATTTGATTTTGATAGCTTGACAAGAAGAGCTAAGGTTCACGTAGATTTGTCAGATGTAGTCTGTTTTATATCTAGTATATGTGTTGAAGAACAGGGCAACAAGAAAAATGGTTCACGTATATTTGTCAAAGATTGTCTGTTTTATATGTACTACTTGAATTCAATAGCAGGACAAGAATAGAAAAGATTCGGCTAGAAAGAATAAGCTAATACGATTGTCAATGAGTAATCGATTGCTTTATACAGTTATTTGTTGTGAGGAAGGCGTGGGGGTGCTATTGTATTGGTATTCACACTGGATTAATATTGACGCACAAAGCCTACTATTAGAGGGAATTGTAAAATAAACAAGAACAACAGCAACAACAACAAAAAGATGACTAAGCAAAAGTTCACAGTGACATGTAAGTAAACTTTGAGAGCGATCATCACATCAGCATTTACAGCTACCATGGCTTGTGTGTTCAGTATCGGAATGGGTGCCACGGTGGCCTAGTGGCTAGACACTAGCCTGTCAGCCCTGTAGTCATGGGTTCCAATCGGCATCGGGCGGATTTTAAAAATTGGACCTCAGCTTCAAGGTCAGCCTAGCCAATAACGGGTACCAGGAGATATCTTGAGAATTAATAGCGACCGGTGTGATACCGGCCACATCACCCACTGAGTGCCGATTAGTCTATAAAACATGGGTCTGTAAACTTTAGTGTATAAAACATTGGTGTATAAAACATGGGTCTATAAAATATAGGTCTATAAAACATGGGTCTATAAAACATTGGTCTATAAAACATAGGTCTATAAAACAGTGGTCTATAAAACATTGGTCTATAAAACATTGGTCTATAAAACATGGCTCTATAATACATGGGTCTATAAAACATTGGTCTATAAAACATTGGTCTATAAAATATCGGTCTATAAAACATAGGTCTATAAAACAGGTCTATAAAACATTGGTCTATAAAAAATTTGTCTATAAAACATAGGTCTATAAAACAGTGGTCTATAAAACATTGGTCTATAAAACATGGGTCTATAAAAGATGGCTTTATAATACATTGGTCTATAAAACATGGGTCTATAATACATGGCTCTATAATACATGGCTCTATAATACATTGGTCTATAAAATGTTGGTCTATAAAACGTTGGTCTATAAAACATTGGTCTATAAAATATGGGTCTATAAAACATGGATCTATAATACATTGGTCTGTAAAACATTGGTCTATAAAACATTGGTCTATAAAACATGGCTCTATAATACATTAGTCTATAAAACATGGGTCTATAAAATATTGGTCTATAAAATATGGGTCTATAAAACATGGATCTATAATACATTGGTCTACAAAACATTGGTCTATAAAACATTGGTCTATAAAACATGGGCCTATAAAACATGGGTCTATAAAACATGGGTCTATAAAACATGGGTCTAGCACCATATACCAATACGCGATACGCGTGTGAAAGCGCATTCAACTTGTAACTTGTTAAGGCGGGATATTGTGTAAATCTATCGGTCCAGAGAAGCAACGGCAATAAAAGTATTGCTTCAGTTTGTCAGTACTTTGTCAGATTATACAGTCCTAGACCCTATGCTTGTGGAGATGGCATTCTGAGATGTAGGTGGCCAATCGCTGCTATGCCACTGTTTTTGTTTTCACCTCTGAGTATTTAATCCTTGTGATCAATGCGGTTGATTACACCTCACTTAAATTAAGAATCCCCATTATTGCACTTCGGATATTCCCACACGTGTTCAGTATGGTTCTTCAGTAGTAGGCAAAGAGTCCCAATGCTGGTGGTACCAGTTGCAGTCTGACTGCTTTTCCCGCCACGCATTGGGTTGCTTCCAGCCTCTGCTTATCCTCCTCCTGCTCGCTGAATCAGCCTCTTCGTAGGTGGGTCCTTTGTGTTGCCTCACGTTCTACACGATCCAGACAGCATTCACCACATCAGCCTTATCACAATCTAGCCCCAAATCTGTTTTGCTGCACTGTCCACTAGATCCGAGACAGCATTCACCACATCAGCCCTGTCATAATCTAGCTCCAAATTTGTTTTGCTGCACTGTCCACTGGATCCGAGACAGCATTCACCACATCAGCCCTGTCATAATCTAGCCCCAAATTTGTTTTGCTGCACTGTCCACTGGATCCGAGACAGCATTCACCACATCAGCCCTGTCATAATCTAGCCCCAAATTTGTTTTGCTGCACTGTCCACTGTATCCGAGACAGCATTCACCACATCAGCCCTGTCATAATCTAGCCCCAAATCTGTTTTGCTGCACTGTCCACTGGATCCGAGACAGCATTCACCACATCAGCCCTGTCATGATCTAGCCCCAAATTTGTTTTGCTGCACTGTCCACTGGATCCGAGACAGCATTCACCACATCAGCCCTGTCATAATCTAGCCCCAAATTTGTTTTGCTGCACTGTCCACTGGATCCCAGACAGCATTCACCACATCAGCCCTGTCATGATCTAGCTCCAAATTTGTTTTGATGCACTGTCCACTGTATCCCAGACAGCATTCACCACATCAGCCCTGTCATGATCTCGCTCCATATTTGTTTTGCTGCACTGTCCGCTTGATCCCAGATAGTATTCACACCATTAGCCTTGTCATAATCTAACCCCAAGCCCAAAGAAGCAACAGCAGTCAGCCAAAGATGTTTCAAAGGTGCTAAATGACATGCTGATAATGCTGTTGAACAGCCACGTCATTCAACCAGACCTAGAAATCCATTACCCTGTGAAATACCATGTCCTAACAAGATATGGCCTGTCTACCTGGCGAAGAGGTTAAAGACGCTGTTCGTAATCCCGTATACCCACGTACGAAACACAGCTGCGTGAAATTCGGCAGCGGATCGCGTCGCGTTGGTTTCTTATGGAAAGGTATGTGAGCCGGTCGTTCAGAAAGCAATGGCAAACTACTGAACGTAAAACTTGCCAAGACATCAACGGCACCTGAAAATGCTGGTGTTGACTGCAATGTCATGTAAATAAGATATGGGGAAAAAAACAGTATGGGCGAGCCGCAGTGGCTTAGTAGCTAGACACTGGCTTGCTGGCCTGGTAGTCATGGATAGAAATTGGCATACAAGAGGAGATTTAATTGACGTAGGCTGCCAGAACGACCCAGCATAAAATGTGTACCATGAAATGTCCTGGGAAGTGAAGGCAGCCGGCCTGGTATTGACCACATGACCGCTGGAGGGCGGTATCTATACAAATAGGTGTCTAGTACGATATGCTTAATACTGGCTGTTGAACTAGGGGACGGAGCACGTATGGGAATGTCCTGAGTGCAGTGATGTCGGTTCATCTCAACTCAACTCAACTCAACTTAGGGCCCTATACTTACTTTACTTATCAAGGCAAGGAGGAAGACTAGCAGAAGCTGACACGAAGTACTGTGGAATTAGATGGCACACGATCCGGTAAATATAGCTGATATGGGATAGTATGGAACTAACTGATACATATTAATATGAATGTAGCTTATATAACGTAGTGTGAAACTAGTTCACACAAGATAAGGTGAATGCAGCTGATATAATACAGTATTCGTGCACGTGCACAACACACACGCGTGCACACAACACAAATACAGCCGTGTGTACACATTAACACATCTGCGTACACAGAAACATAAATATACATATCAACACACATGCGTACAGTGAATTTTAAAAAACGCACAAAAATGCGTTCACGACATATGTACGGATATGAGACACAACATGTGTAAGATAATATAAGATTCATAAAGTGGCTCGATCGACCAGTTACTCGCCGACTAGCGTTTATTGCACCGAAATATCCATAAACCATTGCTAACACTGTCGTGTAATTAGGCGTGCACACTTAGTAAAAGCTCTTTAGGAAGTTGCGTGCACCGTCCAAATGTAGGGACAGTTGATAAGACGATTAAAACACCCTGCAATCACACAATCGTTACCTCACATCAATCCGTAGCCATTGCTGTGTGTTGTTGTTTTTAAGTTATGCACACTTTTCATTTCAAGTTGTGGAATATCTAAACTAGGGGCAGGAACTTAATCGTCTGCTGGACAGCAGTATAAATGTATATCCATCATTATCATCACACAGTAAGTCGTTTTTTCTAACTGCGCTCTCGGTACATCCTGATAGAAAATGTATGCATGCGTAGAGCAATAGTAAAGGGAAACCAGATGTTGTGTGTTGACGAGATGGCATCTTCATCGCCATAGGTAATGCTGCCCGATACCCCTTCTCCAAGCCGCCACTGTGATAAAGGTGTTACGCATGCAATTCGTAATTCCGCCTACCGCGTTCGAAACACAGCTACGGGCGATTTGGAAGCAGACCGCCTTGTGCTGGTTTTCATTCAATGGTATGGACGCCGGTTGTTCAGAAAGCAATGACAAATTAATTAACATCTACGTTGCCAAGAAATCATAAACAGCAAAAAATGCTGGAGTTGACTACCACGTCCTGTAAAGGATGCATCTAACTTTAACCCTTTCTCCCATCGCTCTTGTCCTCTGAAATACCCTCTCTCAGATAGAACCGAGGTTAAATGGCGTTTACTAGTTTCAGTCTAAGCGTAAGGTCAGTTACTTACTTGATTGACCAGTCATAGTTTGGAATCCTGACCATACGGGGCAGAACGTTAATTATTTGTATTGCCTTGATCAAGGGTCCACGAGCCAATGATGGCAAGATTAACTTTTATTTTAAAGAGAGGGGATGGTTCAAAGGCGAGAGAATCAATTTCATTGTACTGATATTATTACCATGAAGTTCGATCTCCGCATGGCGGCCCGACAAAGCACGAACTCCGTAGCTCCGGTAACGACCCTCAGGAGTCGCCGAGAATAATACACTTGTGAACCGAATGACGGAATCCTAAATCGAACCCGCAGCCTGTGAAGCGCGAGGCCGGTGGATTTCACGTTGTCACGGAAATTATAATTATAAAATCACTTAGTCGTTTCGAGCCAATGATGGTACGATTCATTATAAAATGACTAAGTCTTTCAAGCTAATGATGGTATGATTAACTAGCAAATCATAAAGTCGTGGACACGTTTAATGTTGTCAATAATTGTTAGTTTATACGATTATTTTGTAAAATTAGTGATCATGTTCTCGTGATGCTATAAGCTCTTGCGTCAGATTCTTCTCTATGTCTACAGTAGGAGAATAGGCACTGAAGCAACTCAGACTAAGCGGTCCTATCTGTTACTATCCCCTACATCTCCCTCCGTGTTCTATCCACATTATTCTAGAAATATGTGTGTTGGCAAATTGTGGATTCTTCCCTCCGTGTTGTATCCACATTATTCTAGAAATATGTGTGTTGGCAAATTGTGGATTCTTCCATCCGTGTTCTATCCACATTATTCTAGAAATATGTGTGTTGGCAAATTGTGGATTCTTACACCGGCATTGAGTTGCACTTACACCTCGACTTCTCGTTTATAATATATTGGCCAACGATCGAACTAAAAAATCAACCGGCGCTTGATGGCAACGTCCTGACAAGGACATGCAACACTTGTTTAGTTGTAAGTCTGTCCGAAGTAAGACTGCTTGTAAAAAGACGGCCGGTGAGCTTTGACACTAACAATTAAAATCGCTGAGTGTATTGAGGGTTATGTCCTGACTTAATTACATGTTACCCTACAGTCGTCGGTTCGCGTCCATTGATGCTCGGCACGAAACGCGCGGCTAATAGCTGCTTTTGTAGAATTACATGGAACAATCAATAAGTTGGGCATCATAAAAGCGCATTCAAAGATATTGATCCAGCCGGAATGTGGGAAGTTGGGGGAAGATAAGATTCCCCTGCTGGCTTTGTTCTGCCGCGGGTGTGGGGGGATGTGTGGGCGCAAAGAAAGAAGACAGCATGCCCGCACACATACATTAATATTATATGGCTTAGCCGTAGTACAGCTGACAGGGGACTGGTGTTTTCTGATATTGTGTTTAGAAAGCTTGCCATGCCTGGGAATAATATATCAATCTCGGGTTTACATTTATCTTGGGAAGACATGAATTTATTATCCACGAAAATAGCTGTATAAAACTATACATAGGTTGCGGGAAGGGGGCACAACTCAAGTCTTGTCCTGAGGTTTCTTATGCCAGCTTCTCTTGATGTGTTTAAGACTTTTTAAAAAGTCGCTTAAAAGTCGACAGGGTCAACTTCATTGCACCGGGTTTTATCCCATATGACTCGGTCTCTTGCGTCGCACAAAGCACGAACTCCGTAGCTCTAGCGACGACCCACAGGAGTCTCCGAAAAATTTAACTCGTGATCCGAAGGACGCGGCCCGGAATCGAACCCACAACCTTCGAAGCCCGAGTTAAACGGCTTGACCACTTCGCCACAAAGACTCCCAGTGTTTAAGACTTTGCATTGCCTTATTAGTTTCCGTCTAGTCTTGAATGAGACCGTATTTTTATTATCTGTATAAGAATTTGTATCGTATTTACTTTCACCCCACAGAGAAATCGAAATCAGATTCCAAAAAGCAAGTTAAAAAGGATTTTAATTTTTCATTCATATTGTTCACATACTGTGTATTTTATTGACACATTTTTATTTGTCAGTACATTTTCAATCTTGCAATGAGCATCCAGCCCTCTCGAAGAAAGGCGCATGTTTAAACAGTTTAAAGTCGTAAATAGACCGAATAGTTCACGGCTCAGGCAACTTTCCAGAGAGCAACCCACAATAAAATGTTGACGGTATATCTGAGACTATCGCTGGCTTCTAGTCTGTGCACTCTGAGTGATTTCATCACGATTTTCCCTGTACCCCATGGTTGCTACATGGGTTACATCTGTTTTTGTTTGGATAGTGTGTTCACAAAAAGTCAGTACACACAGAAAATACATGTTTTATTTGGGAGACCTAGCAGTACTGCCAGACAAAAGTATTGAATTTATTGTTTGCGAAGGTTTGTAAATTTTTGAGCCGCGATGTCGCAGTAGTTAACAGGCGTAGTTGCAGGCCCGGTGGGCATGTGATCGATTCTCCAACAAGGCGGACTACTTCCTGTTAATTGTGGGTCCAGCCTACAGTGTGTACCAGGAAATGTCTTGGGAAGTAAAGACGACCGATACGATATTGACCGCATCGTCCAGCGAGTGCCCATTCACCTTTAATAATATGGGGCTAGCACCGTTTAGCCAAACAGCCTGAAGGCTTCCAACAAGGCCGTTTACTTACTGCACTGTTTGTCGGTGAATTTGCTACTGAAATCATTGATACGGAAAACATTGCTATTTAAAGTATTGATACTGAAAGCATCGGTACTGAAAACATTGCTACTGAAAGTCATTGCCACTGAAAGCATTGATACTGAAAGCATTGCTACCGAAAGCATTGATACTGAAAGCATTGATATTTAAAGCACTGAAAACATTGACACTGAAAGCATTGATACAGAACGCATTGATACTGAAAGGATTGATACTAAAAGCATTGATACTGAAAACATTTCTACTGAAAGCATTGATCCTGAAAGCATTTATACTGAAAGCATTGGTACTGAATGCATTGATACTTAGGAGCGTCCGGCCGATTGCCCAGAACATAGGGCTTCCATTCTGGAGATCTGGGTTCGAATCCTCGGCTAGGTGATGGATTGTTTCCTGAACGAGAAAAGGAAAGAAAATCCTAGCCCGCGCAGTTCTCGGCGACAGCACTAGCCAGGAGACTTAAATCCCTCCGTCTCAAGATCGCCGTGGCCTACGCCGCAAGGTACTATAGGCAGTAATGACAGTCTTATGACAACATTGATACTTTGCTATTTATGTCCATCAAACTCTACAGGCTTGCCAGTTTCTTTTTTATTATTTCTTTTGTGTTCGCTCACATTGAACTCCAGCGTAGTCCATACACGTGCAACTACTTCTAGTGCTGTGGTTCTCAACCGGTGGGGATTCCCCCCCCCCTCCCACCCCCACCCCCACACAGACACACAGGGGGTAATTTTAGAGTTTTCAGGGAGGAAATTAAGATTATTTCAAGATCGCGTTAATACAAGAACCGATTACTTGATATTGTTATCCCCTCCATACCTCCATACTTAGCGGTTCTGTACTTCTCGCCCTTCTGAAATGTGTTTTATAACGTCGTAAGTAGACCCGCAAATCACGTTTTATGTAGATATCGAGACTTGTTCTAGTATGTATTATTAAATTTAGTTTCCATTTTTACGTATACTGTGTATGGGGGTGGGGTGGGGATTTATAGGGAGGATATACGAAGGGGGGGGGGGTGAAATTCTGGACATATGGTAGATGGGTGCATGGGCCAAAAAAGATTTAGAACCACTGTTATAGTGCATTGGACTTGCTTGCTTGTGTTCGTTGGCTTGAGCTCCAACGCGAAGTCCTGTATGTCGGATGAAGGCATCCTACTGTCCAACATCAGAGTGATGTCATACAGGACCTGAGGTTTGCGTGAGTATCCCTTGTCCCATTCTGGCTGATTGGTGTGCAGACTGGTGGTTCCTCGCCGTATAGGCAGACACTCTCCGACTTCGGAGGAATCGGCGATCCTACTGACTTTAGCCAGGACCCCGAAGGGACCTGTTGCCCAGGACGCTCGACGAGGACGCGTCAATAGGTCTTGGCCAGTATATAACCCGGCCCTGGTGCCTTGGAAACACCTCTGCGTCCCGTGCATTGGACTGATTTGTGCATGTTTATTAGATTGCCCTATTACAAGTGTCCCTCGCCATGAGGCGAACCCAATGCAACTTGTGAGGTACTTGTACTTTGCATCTTCAAGTCAAGGACAAGAAGTCAACATTTTAGTCCAAATGATCTGGGTAGGAGTTGAACCCGCTACCCCGGGAAGGTTAACCCGCTCAACATATGCCCGCAGAAGTCGAATATGTCGACCTAATGGCGCAAGAACGCAGCTCTGCTGTAAACAGGCACAACGCAATCACGTCCGAGAAAAAAAAAACTCCGGATGAACGAAGAAGAAGAAGAAGAAGAAGAAGAAGAAGAAGAAGAAGAAGAAGAAGTAGAAGAAGAAGAAGAAGAAGATGAAGAAGTACCCTCTACCTCGGCATCAACACACGGGAAGTTTAAGAGCGAGCCATCTTTTCTATTCGACTATGCTGAACTCCTGTGTGTTCCCTGTTTCACACACCCTGAATGTGAACTTGAAACGGGTGAACTAAAATTATAACTAGGAAGATTGGCCAGCATTTAGAAACATTTCAGTTACAGTTTCGAGCAGTTTTTTTTTCTCCAATGGAACCACACATCAGTTATAACAAACAAAAGAAATATCACAATCCGCAAATATTAATCAGAACATCAGCTCCAAATAAAACAATACAGTAAAACAAAACCCAAAAAAAAACAAAAAGGGATCATCACCATCATCATCATCATCATCATCATCATCATCATCATCATCATCATCATCATCATCAGCAGCAGCAGCAGCAGCACAGTCTTCTTCTCCTCCCCCTTCTCTTACTTATCCTCATAATCTTCTTCTTCATCTTCTTCTTCTTCTTCTTCTTCTTCTTCTTCTTCTTCTTCTTCTTCTTCTTCTTCTTCTTCTTCTCTTTCTTCTTCTACTCCTTCTCTTTCTTATTCTTCATCCTGCTCCCCTCTTCTTCGCCTGCTTCTGTGTCGCCGACTTCTGCTTCGTCATCGCACTCTTCTACTTCTTCATCTGCTTCTCATGTTATTTCCTGTTTTCCCCCCTCGTGTCCTGTCCTTTCTGTCATCAATTCGTCTTCTTATTTCTGCTTCTTCTTCTGTCATATTCTTCTTTTATCGTGTTGTCATCTTCTTTTCCCTATTGTAAGTTTTTTTTTCTTCTTTTTTTTTATTTTTTTTTTCTGTTTTTTTTTATTTTTTTAATGCTTTGTTATTTTCTAACATTTGCAGTCTGCTAACATCAGGAATATATCTCTTTAGTTGATAAAAAGGATTGCCACATCGATTGCAGTGTAACCCGAAATTTATTATTATACTTATAGTAAACAAAAGTATTTATAGATGCGTTCATAATTTCTAAATGTTTTCTAAAACAGTGTAAGATTAGATAGAAATTATTGTATCTTCTACCAATTCTAAATTCTTCCTCAAAGAGTCCTGCAATACTTAATAAGATCTTCGGTGTGTTACATATAATGTATACTACAGAAATAAGAGTGACCTGCATAATCACACGACGCTCTTTACCAGAGAGTTTGTCTGTCAGAGAAATATCCTCATTGGATGGAGCGGCATTTATTGGATTGTGTTTCTCATAAGTCTGTATTTGTGAAGTCTGTCTAAATCTGGACGCGACACGAAGACTGTTTCCCATAAGTAGAACGCATGCGCAAACAATAACCTCTGTAGAAATCGGCAACAGCGTATCAATGATTACCAAAGTAACATTTTTAATAGTCTCTCTGTTCGGTGAAAACCACAATGTTGGTCTGGATATCTTTGTCTGATTGTCAAGCATATGTACCATCTTCGTGTTGGCTAGAAGAGGAGTGTAAATAGCTACTGCAAAAATGACAAACCCAGTCATGAAATAAATAGTTTTCTTGGCAGTAAAATAATTCTTAAAGTGTAGAGGTCTGACTACACACATACAGCGGGCAACTGATATAAACGTTGTGGCTAGTACATTGGTTACATTTATGAGTACCATAATGCTACCTACAAGAATGCCCAGACCTATTGGATCTATTGGAAACCGTATTGCAGCTGCCGCTTCTAAAACACTCACAGTTGTTAAGGTTCCAAGACAAAATGATGCTATAAGGTAAATAAGGTCACAAACTGATAAAGCAAGAAATGATATGGTGACGCCATCATTGTTTCTGAAAGCTAAGAAAGTTGTGATGTTGATCACATTCGATGCTATTCCCAACATTGAAAAGATAATCCATGTAACAGAGCACACTACTGAAATTATGAAATACTGTTCTTTGGAGACAATGTCTTGTTGTAACATCATGTGAGCTGTAATGTTATTCATATCTGTACTTTTGCATGGATGTGAAGTGTGGTTAATAAGAAGACAAGCTTAAAATCATCTAATGGCTGTGGAAATGTGGTTTCTGAGGAAAATATTAAGAATGCCTTTGCAAACAGAAAAACCATTGACTAAGTCCTACAAGAAACAAATCAAAACCGTAAACTGATTAGAAAAATTAAACGTAGACAGTCACAGTTTTTTTTTTTTTTTTAACAGGTTATGAGACGAAATAAATTGGAGAACTTGATTGAGGGAAAGGGAACAAGGTGAAGGCAGAGAAGTAAATTCCTGGATGGTTTGGCCACGGACGGTCGAGACAAGAACACTGAGCTAATCCACGACTTTGGTAATCGCGTGAGATGGCGAAACATGACATCCTACGCTTATAGGCACGGCGCATGTTGATAATGAGCCGTATTTGAATTACAACCAACCAGCTTTCGTGGTATTTTGTTGAAACACAATCTGGTGTCAGCAGCTAACTAAATCTGCGTATTGACAGTGTGATTTCAGTTATTTGGATGTTCCTGTTGTCTTCCCTGTGTTAGACTGATCAAATAGTGTACCACGCCAAGTGTATGGCGCATTGATATCACACTAGTTGTGCCACACCAGAGCGTCAGTATCTTGTAACTGAAGGCAGCGTCACCATGTTCCTTACCGAGTGGCGTAGGTGTTCATGTCTCTCTACAGATCTTGGTCTATGGTGTTCTGGATTAGCTCTGAAGATGATATTCCTGCACGACTCCGTCTCAGTTCGTCCAACAAATGAAATGCCATCCGTAATCTATAGATCATTGCGCAAGCGTAGTCTCATTTTTTAAATAATTGCAAAGCCCCGTGATTTTTTATGCTGACTTTAAACTAGATAGCAACAATTTATGTCGTGTTTCCAGTAATGTACAAGTAAGGAAATTACTGCTGAGAATAGTTTTGCATGTTTTTTTTTGTTTTTTGTTTTGGTAACACTCTGAAAGTTGTGATCATCATGTCTTAACATGTTTGTTTGGCTTCGTAAGGTGCACATAATTATCCAGTTTTGAAACTGCAAGAGTGACATATTATGTCGATCTTAGGTACTTACTGGCATATTTTGTGGTAGTGATGAAACCATTACTTTTATAAGTGATGTAATGTTTTCATCCATTGTATTTTTTTTTTTGTGGGGGGGGGGGGGGGGGTTGTTTTTATAATTGGCTGCTTCTTTGTTTACACGTTGTCTTTGTCAGCTATAAAGGTATACTACTTTAATAAGAGAGTCCTGAAATATGATATCGAACCTGTTCCGCTGTATGGTAGTGAAACTTGGATTGTGAGCGAACAAATTAGAAACAGATTGCAGAAGTGCAGATGTTGTTTACATGACAAATGTTGCGAATACCTTGAGACGGCCAGATGATTGTATTGTGACCAGGATCTCGATAACACCACAGAAACAGAATTGGTGCATCTCGCAGCGAGCTACATTAATGACAACAGACAAAGAGACAGCACAGGAACCACAAGAACAAACAACGGCAACGAACTTACCTTTGAGTGACCATCGATTTCAATCATCTACTGAAAACTGTGCACAGTGCCGTCGAAGTTTTCGACCACAGACTAGTAAAGTGTGATAAGGAGAACAAGGACAATTTACCTGAATGCATCCCTCTCAGTAGAACATCGAACCTTGCTTGACAATATTCTCTACATAGTTCTGGATGCAGAGCAGCACAGCTGCAACTTGAATGTTAGCTTCTGGAAGTGTTTCTTAAGTCACGAATTGTCTACCACAGAGCAAATTCAAGGTGATTCACGAACAGGATAGGAACGACACGAACTTGAGCAGGGTGGCAGCGAGCATTCCCACTCCTAGACCGCCGCGGTGCAAGAACAAGATAATCCCACACTGTGTTGTGATCTGGCAGTACCAGACATAAACTTTATGAACTGTTTATGAACTGGGCTATATTTACAAGGTGTTTGTTCTCTCAGTTCTTCAAGTAGAGAAATTCGGCGGTTCTCAGAACGAAGAACATAACTACAGAGAGTCAACAGCAAGAAGTCTACCTCTTCTCTTTGCTGAATTATAACAGCGCATCACAAGAGTCCAGTAGCCACAATTTTGGAGACAAATTTAACTCATAGAGCAAGTAAAGACTAGTCTATTAGGTAAACGTTGATGTTGCAACTTTATGAGTTTTGTTATGAGGTTGCTAAATGTAAATTATGGCAAGAACAAATGTCACAGTGAATAAGGTAAAAAGAGACTTCAAGTCTATGACAAGGTTACTAGATATAAGGGTCGTTCATTTGAAACCCCGTTCCAATGGCTTTATTACAACAGCATGAAAAAAAAAAAACATTAACAGATGTGGTAGAATTAAACAAAGCATTCATTTTGAATTAATTATGCACCATGGGTTGGTCAGAATAAGTCGCCTTAGGCATTCAGGCAAGCATCCCATTGCTTAGGTAGGCGGCGAATGCCGTCCGCAAAAAAAAAAAAAAAGGATTGTGGTTGTGCTCACTGAACCATGTGTTTACCGCGTTCATTAAGTCTGTATTTGTGTAAGATCATTGCCCCTTGAGAGTATTTTTAGAGGTCCGAAACAAATGAAAATCACATGGTGACAAATCAGGACTATCGGCTGGATGTTGCAGAATTTCCCACTTCTTCCAAGCTAATGCTTCCTGCACAATGTTTGCGACATGCGGACGAGCATTATCGTGCAACATAATCACACCGCGAGAAAGCATGCCGGGTCGTTTATTCTTGATGGCCTTTTGCAGCTTGTCTAGTGTTTCCACGTGGTGTTTAGAGTTGATGTTGACACCAGGTTCTTTAAAGTCGGCCAACAATAGCCCTTCATGGTAAAAAAAAAAAGAAATGCGCTCAGCATAACCTTACCAGCGGAAACCTATAACTTGAATTTTTTTGGCTTTTGGTGATCCAGCATGATTCCATTGCATGCTCTCTCTTTTGCTGCTCGGCTCAAAGTTGTGACACCTTGATTCATCGCCTGCCACTATGCGGAAGAGAAATGCCTCACCCTCCACTCTGTAACGCAACTCGGGGTTCAAACACCATCCCACGCGTTCCTCTTTTTGGTGGTCGGTCAATATCCGTGGTACCCACTGTGAACACACCTTCCGATATTGCAGTTTCTTACGAACGACCTTTTTGAATTGTCCCAATTGACACACCAGATTCTTTCGCTAGCGACGTATGCTTCGACAACGGTTCATCTGTACTGCTGCATCAATTTTGGCGGTGGTTTTTTTTTTTTTCTGTTGCAACAATATGCGCTTGACCCGGCTGTCAAAGATCTGTCGTGAACTGACGCCCTTTCCAAAACATTCGTGCCCTGTCTGTCACTGTTGTCTTCGACACACATTTTTTACCGTACGCTGCCTGCAGTCTTCGATGAATGTCCATTGGTCGGCATCTTTCAAGTGAAAGAAACTGAATCAACCTTCTTTGAGCTTCTTTGGACGGATTTTGGATCAACCCGGCCATTTTCTCAACGGTCAGAAGCTATGTATCATGGGACGATAAGCACGTGCTCTTTTATTCATTGGTCAATTCTTATCACATGATTATGACATGATCATGTTCAACGTATGCGATTACGCGCGGTGCGGCACGAACGAATTTCAAATGAACCCTCCCAATAACTTAAAAGTGGTAGTACATACAGTTTCAAAAGTTGACAGTTGAAGAAAAAAACGTTCGATATTGAAACCCATGGAATAAATAACAGCTTAAACAAGTTTAATAGCAGGCAGTCAGTTAATGTTAATGACAGACGGTGTAATAAATTGATTAGAGCTGATAACTGTGTTAAGGCAAAACCAGAAGTGACTAAGGCACAGAGCCGTGTAGTGAAATACAACAATGAATTACCAGAGATTGTTAATTACCTGATGATGCGAGGTAACGTATTTGAGAGAAGAAGATGTAATAACAGACGATGGACATGATCATCTAACAACTGTGACATAATCATCCACCATCATTGTACAGTACACCAAAACAGAGGGAGTTATACAATTGACAGCACTAACGAGAACGAACACCAACATGACACCGGAGATGGACATGTGTCGTCTATATTTGGAAATTACAGCATCTACAACTAGGAGATCATTGGACGGGGCAGGTCACGTGATGATGACTCTGACCTGCCGCCAGCGTTCGATATTCAAATCGCGCACTTCTTCTACAACCGACGAACGGTCAGATTGCTTGTGTGACCTGTGTTTTTCATGAAAAAGACGGCAGTTTGATCCGAAATCCGAGGTAAGAGTGTGAATCCTCAGATCTATCTGATGCCCAGATGTATACAGTAGAGGTATCCAGTATTTGTGCGTCAATTTAAATGTATTACTGATAAAATAAAACCTCTGAAGTGTAAAATTGTCGACTGCTAACTTCTGACTACACAGAGCCTTTCCCCCGGCAAAACTGACAATCTCATACTTTCTCAAAACTGCAAGCTCTGAAGTTATTCAAGAGATATGTTAGCTTTAATGTGTGCATACTACAACATTCTATCACAGAAAACTGTACGAGGTGAGAATCCAAACACACTCTTATGCATTTCATCAAAACTACTTAAATTGCTATCTGCTAACCACAAGACAGTTTGTGCACAGGAACCACTGCCTCGCTTGAAAACGTACTTATTTCTGCCTATTCGCAATCTAAAGAGCTGAGAGGAAGATTATATCTTTTCTTTCCTCTTCAGGAATTGAAATAATAGGGTTTGATGGAAAAAATATTTGTATTTATGTGTCAGATTTTCACTTAGATAAGGCACTCAAAAACAGGTTACGCTTCACAGACGCCATTTGTGACAGATGGCCTAGATAATCTATCCAGACCAAAAGGTAAATAAAACCTCGATCTATAGCCAACTGTTGGTAGCCAACAGAATGGACATGATGTGCACTGATAACAGAAGAAGAAGAATTAACTAATATGTAGAGGGAAGAGAGGGGGATTAGGAGAGGTACATTTGTAGCAACCTCTTACTAATGTACAGTATTGTTGTCATGATTTTGTATGGATTACATTTTGTAACAAATACACATCAGAAGTTCTGTATGATGGCCATGAATAACAATAACTACTTGATGAGTTATACTCATACTAACTGATGAAGATGGGGGAAAGTGGTACAAGCTATGAGAACCCCAATCAACAGAAGTTAACTCAACACAATACACAACACAGCACACCACTCAACACCACAACAACAGCAGGTAATGGGAAATTATTTATGAGAAGAAGAAGACAAGTTGGTTGATTTGGAAGGTGCAGAGAAACATTTATCTACACTATGCATAACCAGAATGAGTTGATGAAGATGTTATATTTGTATGTCATTTATTAAAAATGCATCTTATCCTTGTCATGGTCTTGCAATATCAGCTTGATTTAAATGCTCAATGGAACAACACATAATCACTCCTATCAATGTCTGTGTCAACGTCCTAAAGACCTAGGGAAATGAAACTCGGGTTCAGACAGGCAACAAACTCCATTCTGATACTTTCTGATATAATTTATTCACAGTAATCTGGCGAAGAATGGGTTTCGCAGCCAGTTACAATATTTACGATATCACATGAATTCATAACAAAGCAATCATACACATAACCATCACAGCAAAACTCTATCAACTATCTTATAATCAACAATCCTTAAATATACTTGGTTTCTATCTATCAAGTCCCCCTTAAGCTAAACCCTCCTTCGTCCTCGGTGTCCAGTCGCCGTCTGCCCTTCGACGTGTATCGGGCGGACACGGGGTGTAACTCTCTTCGAGCTTCTTGTGGAAATGGTCCTGGCACGCTGTAGGCGGGTTCCACCTGTGTCCACGGAGCTGTAGGCAAACTGACCCATCATTCTCGAAGGCTCGAGATTGTTCGAGCGTTCGGATGGTTACGTTTACTTCCCTTATATTGGTGTTATATCCCGTCTATAAATCCTTCTAACTTTCTGTCCATACCTACTCCATGTGAGACCTTGACAGTCTGACTGTACACATCTCAATGAACCCAGGTACACTGAGAATATGCATACAGCAGGGAACAGATGATAGCAGGTGCATACAGTGTGATAATCTCTGACCACACACAAATTAACACAACACCAGATCAGAGGAGGGGGGAACTAGTTCCTACTTTCAGGGTGTTAGATTTCTTCCGACCTTATCCTTCCTGGTGTGTCTTGTTTTTTCTTACTAGCATTATAGAGTATTACATTGGTAGGATTATACAAACATATGTGAATTTTACACAGTGATGTTCTTGGTGGAGACCAGAAGAGGGAGGCAGAGAAGATGATCCGCACACTTGAGATGGAATGATACCTCAGGCCTTGACCAGAGCAAGGGCAGCCTTCAGAGTAGCTTCACTGGCAAGTACTGAAACGGATCCATCAAGTCTATGGACCCAGGCTCAACCCAGTCTACCACTCAGAGGTGACATTTCTCTAGCCAAAACACACCCAATCCCTCAGATGGAAAAGTATGACAGGACAGCCCAAAACCATATATAGGGCAAAATTAAGATTTGAACTTTCTTTCTACAGGAAAAGATCTTATATCACACCATTACTATTATTACTATTATTTTATTGATTGGCTGAAACTTAATGGTATTGATGTACATTTACACATTGATTGTTGTCATGATGAACAACCATGTATCAATATATAAAATGTGAAATGTCTTTATCAAAAGGCCAAAAGAAACAGGCCCAATCAATAAAAGGACACAAACAGTAATCGGATCTCATGAATTAATTCCAGTTCAACTTGTTTGTTAAAACTGTTTTTATTTGTGAAAACAAGGTGTTCTCTGTGTATAAGTAATTTAAATAATCATTTACAAAATTACTAAACTCAATAAAATGATAGCAGAAGGGAGAGAGAAGACTCTATATCTCATAACTGCTCAAGACCCATGCTATTCTTCACCTGATTCATGCTGATGAAGTCTTTTCAGACTTTGCACAGACTATCTGAGGGGGCTCAAGAGCTATAGGATCCTTGGTGAAGGGGCGTAGTCTCATTTGGTATTAACTATTTCCAAAAGGACCACAACCACCTAGACGAAATGAAACCGAGTCTGAAGTACTCAAGGGTCATATTCTTGATTATTAAAAATTAGAAGAGGATGGGGCCCAGCTTCTTTGACCAGAATATGGGTTATGCACACCAGTGATCCCCAGTCCCTTCGCAATATATGACAACAACCACGACGCCAAGTCCTTAAGAGAGTAAGAGTTCTAAATAAGACAGCTGAGATATGCTCGCGAAGATAAGTAACAAAGAAAACAAAACAGACAAGCCTTCGTTCAGTCCGAAAGTGGAAGAAGAGAACCAGACAACTAATCAAGCGGAACCAATGTATAATGCCAAATTGGAACCAGGGAAATATTGCTCGGCAAAAGAAGAAAATGATCCTCTTGATTAGTTAGAATACAGAGATTAATAATATAGTGAAGGCATGGAGACCGCTGCAGGAGATAGCAAAGGATAGGGCGGCTTGGTGTGAATTGGTTGGTATACCCTAAACTGAGAGAAAGAGGAAAAGAAGACGTTATGTGGTGCTGTATATTTTAATTAATTACTATATAAAATAATTAGCATATAAGTGTGTGTGTGTGTGTGTGAGAGAGAGAGAGAGAGAGAGAGAGAGAGAGAGAGAGAGAGAGAGAGAGAGAGAGAGAGAGAGAGAAGTAGACCTGCACTTTTGTATTTTCGCTCTCAGCTCACTACCCATTTGTTAACAGTACATATCCGGGTTCGTCCTGGCTGGCTTCATCTTGTTTCTAGTCTTGTCGAATGGGAGGTTAGTGGGAAAAGAATAGCAAAGAAACTCACATGTGTTTAATTGCGAGCGAATGTACAATCGTTGTATATTGTGTTTTTGTTGTGTCCACTACCCAGCTCAGTGACCGTTAATTTAGCTAGATTGTGTTCGGATGGTGTCTCACTGTGGGATATAGCCAATGACAATAAGCATGCGAAGCTAAAATAGAACATGGGGGGGCGCTTGTGTGTGACACATAGGGCTTAGTGGGATATGGTTGATCCATTGTAGTATATTCCCCTGACATATTTCACAATCATAGAGTGAATAAATAAAACGCTGCTGGTATATTGTATTCGACGAACAATAATCATCTCATCTCATCTCATCATGTTCTCTCTTGTTTTGCGGTGTCGAGGTGAAGTATAAACTTCGTGAGAGTGCCCGATCATGGGCTTCATATATCGATATTCCCATGGACTCTGCTATTCCCTCCGTCCAACGTTTACGTGGTCGGCCTCTTCCTCTGTTTCCATCTGGTCTGTACATCATTGCTTGCTGTGGTATGCTGTTGACTGGTAACCTACTTGCATGGCCAAACCATTTGACTTGCTGCTTTTCTAATAAAATCTAGTGCTGCTTTAACCCCCACTTTAGTCCTGATTTCTTCATTTCTGATCTTATCTCTTCTTGATACGTTGAGTATTCTTCTCAGGAACCTCATTTCTGTTGTTGTGATTTTTCTTTTCTCTTTTTCTGTCATTGTCCAGGTTTGGCATTGGTAGCATAGAGTTGGTAGGAAGATTGTGTTGTAAAGTGCTTTCTTAGTAGTTATTGATACATGTTTGTTCTTTAGTATTGGTGCCATTTGTCCAATGAGTTGATTTGCCTTATTGCACCTATTTTCGATCTCGTCTTCTGATCTGCCATTTGATGATATTATACTTCCTAGGTACTTGAAACTCTTCACTTGTTTCAAGGGATGTTCGTTTAGGTGAATTGTTGTTGTTTGTTCTTCTTTAGTTATAGTCATTACCTCTGTTTTGCTTGTGCTAATTTTCATGTTATGTTCCCTACACATTTCGTTTAGACTATTTATGTGGTCTTGTAATTCAGCTTCTGATTTTGCTATTAGTGCTTGGTCGTCCGCAAACAGGAGTTCTCTAATGGTTAGATTTGCAGTTGGTTCTTCTTCTGTGTTCTCGTCATGCGGTATTCTTGCTATCTCTGCTTGGCTGGTTTCTTTACATATGTTGTCTATATATGTTATGAACAAGAGAGGGGACAGGACACAACCTTGTCGTACTCCAGATCTTATGGTGAAGGGTTCTGTGTGTCCTCCAGTTGCTCTCACTATGCATTCACTGTTGTTGTATAAACATTTACATAGGTTTGTTAGATGTGTACTCACTCCAACAATAATCAGTTGTTCAAATACATCGAAGCATTATCGATTAAGCGATTCCAGCCTTTGCTATGCACACAGAAGGTTTTCCTGTTAAATCTTAAACTTTCGTGGGGATAACGTATTCCACATACGAACGATATCAGCTACCGTGTACTTAGTATTTCCGCCAAAGTATTATTCATGTATTCACTTCAAACGATATATAACTCTGCCGTTTGCACCTGACGAGATGTAGGGAATTCTGCCAGGCAAGAAATCGTGCAATATATTGTTTATGGTTTCTGTGTTTAACCATATTGTAATACTTGTAAACCAGACAGAACTGGTCTATACTGGTCTATATATCATTGGCAAAAAACTATAAATGTAAGCTAATAAAGAAACTGAATTGGATACCAGCGGATCTTTAAAACTTTAAATTAATTATGTGTGTGTGAGTGATGTGTGTATGTAAGTGATGTGTGTGAGTGATGTGTGTGTGAGCGCTGTGTGCGTGATTGATGTGTGTGTGAGTTATGTGTGATGTGTGCGTGAGTGATGTCTGTGTGTGTGAGTTATGTGTGTGTGTGTATTGTGTGTGTGAGTGATGTGTGATTGAGTGATGTTTGTGTGAGTGGTGTGTGTGTGTGTGTGAATGATGTGTGTGTGAGCCGTCTATATATGTTGTTTGTTATTTGAGGAAAACCGGTCTCTGTGGCTAAAGGGCTTGCGAACGCGGTTTGTAAGCCCGTATACCCGGGTTCGAAACACGGTGGTGCTGGTTTTTTCGAAAAAGGTATAGGGGCCGGCCGTTCAGAAAGCAATGGCAAACTACTGAACGTAACACTTGCCTAGTACATCAACAGCAGCTGAAAATGCTGGTGTTGACTGCAACGTCCCGTAAGGGATACGCAACAAATTTTTTTTATTTGAGGAATGGCTGACACAGTGGCTAAAATTTCCGGTTATCCTTGGGTGACCCGGGTTCGAGTCCTCGATGAAGTGTGGATTTTTTTTTTGTCTAGGAAAAGAAAAACCCTAACCTGTACAGTTCGCGGCCACTGCAGTAGCCAGGTGGCCTTAATTCCTCAGTCTCAAGACCCCCCTGTCCTACACTGCAAGGAACTATAAGCAGTATATGACAGTTTTGTGTGTGTGTATGTTTGTGTTATTTTTTTAAACACTTGTTTCACTTATCAAATGTCTTTGTTTAATCTATACAGAACTCGTATAGGTCATTACATGTCTCGATTGATTTCCCTATTTGTTTTCGGCAAATGTATATGTGAGGTGAAGTGGTTACGAATGCATTTCTCAATTCCGCATACCGCGTTCGAAACACAGCTGCGGGCAAACCGCCTTGCGCTAGTTTTCGCACAATGATATGAGTGCGGTTGTTCAAAAGGGGTAAATAACTGACCGTAAAGCTTGCCAGAACATCATAAACAGCCAAAATATGCCGAGGTTGACTGCGTTGTCATGTAAAGAAAATCACATTATTTGCTCTTTCTCTTCCACAAACCCGCTCTGTTATTCAATATATATTCAATTTCTTCTTCTTCTTCTTCTTCTTCTTCTTCTTCTTCTTCTTCTTCTTCTTCTTCTTCTTCTTCTTCTTCTTCTTCTTCTTCTTCTTCTCATAATTCTATTTAGGACTTTGTTAACAGGCTTTATGAGGTTGATTGTACGCATTTTTTCGCATGCAATTGCTGCTGGTCAATTTTGTGTAATAAACAGGTTTCAGCATATCGCCAGATATGATGTCTCCATTCTTGCTAATGTAATTTTAGTGTCTCTGTGGTGAAGTTGTTCAACTTTCTGCCTCGCCTTGTGAATGCCATGGGTTCGTTCCACAGACTGTATCGTTCAGACCAATAGTGCACTTTTTCCGGAGACTCCTGGGGGTCATCGCTGGAGCTACTGAATTCCTGTACTGTAGGGATGCTCTCGACAAGCGGAGTAAATACCAGTGTAATGAAGTGGACCCTCTCGATTCAAGTACTTTAATTTAGTTAATGTTTATATTCGTTATTCCCCCACTGCCTCTAATTCGTCTGACGTTATTTCATCTAGCCTGCAGTTTTTTGTTTTTTTTCTTTTTTTCTTTAAATGTTTGATAGAATCAGTGACTTTACGTGTGTGTGGAAACGTTACACGTGTATGTAAATTCTGCTTGTTCTTCACCATATACGCATTCATTCCATCTCTTATTCTAGCACATTTTCCCATTAATACCTTTCCTACCTTTGACTTCAAACACTGTTTAATCTTATTTTCCTTCCTATCAGATCACTTACTATGTGTGAATATGTTTTACACATTTAATAGCATTTAATTCAATTTTGTTTTAATGCCGGTTTAACCAGTTTTCTTTCACCTTTACGCTTTTAATCGGATACGTTGATGTAATGGCTGGACATATATGCTGGTAATGACATGAGCGCCGACCAAAGAGACTCAAATACTGGTTTTTTCATTACCCGCGGGAGAGACTGGCCATCTGTTCTTTCGTGCACTCAGATGTAAAGATGTGATGTCTTAGCAGTTCGCATACCCACAACAGATTTCTGTTATGAGACTTTGTTTTTACTCTTTTATCTCTTTTTTCTTCATTTATCTTCTTATATTCTGCTTTGTTGTTTTTAGTTTGTTTTCTTGTGTCCAAGAACTTTAAGCTTTCCTCAGCCTTACATTTACCTTAGCTTAATGTCTTCTTTCCGATAATATCTCTTTGCATGTTTTATAGTGCTTATTTAAATGGCTGATATTTTAAAAGACAGATCTGGTACTGGTGAATCAGCATTGCGGAGATCTCGTATGGTGAATCAACGTTACATAGATCTCGTCTGGTGAATCAATGTTACAGAGACAAAGTCTGGTGAATCAGTTTTACAAGGATCTCGTCTGGTGAATATGTATTATACAAATCTCATCTGGTGAATCAGTATTACAGGCATCTTTTCTGACGAATAGGTATTACACAGATCTCGTCTGGTGAATCAGTATTACACAGATCGCATCTGATGAATCAGTATCATAGAAATCTCCTCTGGTGAATAAGTATTGCAAGCATCACATCTAATGAATTAATATTACAAAGATCACGTCTGGTGAATCAGTAGTAAGTGGAACTCGTCTAGTCAATAACTCACCTAACGTCTGTTAAATCAGTATTGCAATGATCTCTCGGGTGAATCAGTATTGCAATGATCTCTCTGGTGTATCATATTGCGCAGATCACGACCCAATTACTGACATTGTGTTGGAAGCAGTCATTGAAGGCTTGTTTCCTGAAAGAAGGGACTGAGTGATCTCGAGGTATGGCGTCCGCTTCGAGTGCTGGAGGTCCCGCGTTCAAGCCCCAGTGACAGCCGGGATTTTTTTTCAGGTGGACTTCTAGTAACAAAATTTCCCTTTTTCTCTGGGTGGTGAGATCGAACACCCGTGTGTATTGTTGCGCATGTAAAAAAATCCCTTGGCAGTTGGGAATCGAAAAAGAGTAGCCTAACGGCGCTGTCCGGGCAAAATTTCGAGTTAAAAATCTACCCAAAGTATTTCAAGATCCTCGCCGGTGCTAAGGAGTTCTTGCAGTGAGCTGAGATTCTCCGGACTCAGGCTTGAGTTAGGAGTAGAACGGGGCACTTATGGGTTACACTCGTGTGCCGTGATGTTGATCCGTCGACTAAACTAAAAAAAAAAAAAAATCAACTAAACTAAACTTCCTGAAAGAAGAGGCAGTTGTCGACCAAACACAAAGGTGAACATATAATATTAAAACCACCCTGGGTACTAATATGCGTGACGTAGGTGGAAGTGACGGAAGATCGAGTTTTTCCGGCGGACTGCTTTGAAAGCGAAATACTTCGTGGACCTCCTACATAAACGAACGAAAGAATGCACGAACGAACGAAAGCACAAACTGGGCAAGCAGGATCATCTTACATTCGGCCCTTCCATTCACTTATCTTCCGTTAATAAATTGTGCATGTTACATTCACTTAGGGAAACAAGACATTGCCAAATTAATCTTATAAACATAAACAAACTGTCATTTACTGCCTATAATGCCTTGCGGTGTAAAAAAAAAAGGGGGGGGGGGGGGTCAAGAGCCTGATGAATTTAGGCCGCATGGCTAGTGCAGTCGCCGCAAACTGTGCAGGTTAGAGTTGTCTTTTTTGCGCCGGACAGAAAAAAACTCCCCACTTTACCGTGGATTCGAACCCGGGTATCCCGAAGGTGAGCCCGGCATTCCAGCCACTTGGCCAGCCGCTCCCTATAAACATTGTTGTTAACATAAGCAGTGCATATTACCATGTTATGAGACAGGCAGGCAGGCATTCACACGTACACACGCACGTCCAGTAAACACAAGCATGCAATCCTGCCTACATTCTTACACCATTTACACAAACTCTCACAATTACCTACCCACTCAGTAACAAACAAATGCACACCCCCTCGCATACACATATACTTACAATCACAAACTCACTAACAAAAGTTTACTTATACATACGCACATAAACACACATACACACACGCTCTCTCTCTCTCTCTCTCTCTCTCTCTCTCTCTCTCTCTCTCTCTCTCTCTCTCTCTCTCTCTCTCTCTCTCTCTCATACACACACACACACACTTTCTCACTCTCTCACGCCCACATATCCTCATTCACACATACAGCAAGACACACACATACACTCTATTCCATGCACGCACAATCATCACATATACACTTTCACACACGCAAATACATAAATATTCACACATTCGTGCATACACACAGTCACACACAACACACACTTCCTTACATACAAACACATATACCCACTCTCAGTCACAAACACTAAATCATCCACTCATTTGTACTCTCTCTCTCTCTCTCTCTCTCTCTCTCTCTCTCTCTCTCTCTCTCTCTCTCTCTCTCTCTCTCGCTCTCTCTCTCCTTCCCTTTCTCACACTCTCATGCATATATATATATATATATATTCCATGATGCACAAAATCACGCACGCAGACGCGCTCTGCTTCGCATAGTCACTCAAATTAATACACACAGACTTCCACACTTTCACATACATACATTGACAACTGTCAAGAGCATCCACACAGAAATGGGACAATATGTTATACATACACATTGCACATCTTGAAGTATATTCACGCATCTTAACAGGACACTTGTAGCTAAATAGTTAGTGAATTAGTTTTCATACTGTGCATGGCGAAATCATCTCATCTCATTCAATCATATTCCTCTTGTACCTTGCGGTGTCGAGGTGAAGTATAAACAGCGGGAGAGTGCCCGCTTATGGGCTTCATGTATCGATATTCCCATGGATTCTGTTATTCCCTGCGTCCATCGTTACGTGGTCGGCCTCTTCCTCTGCTTCCATCTGGTCTATACATCATTGCTTGTTGTGGTATACTGTTAGTTGGTAACCTACTTGCATGACCAAATCATTTGACTTGCTGCCTCCTAATAACATCTAGCTCAGCTATAACCCCCATTTTAGTCCTGATTTGTTCATTTCTGATCCTATCTCTTCTCGATAAATTAAGTATTCTTCTCAGGAATCTCATGTCTGTTGTTGTGATTTTTTTTTCCTTTTCTTCTGTCATTGTCCAGGTTTGACTTGGTAGCATAGAGTTTGTAGGAAGATTGTGTTGTAAAGTGCTTTCTTAGTAGTTATTGATACATGTTTGTTTTTTAGTATTGGTGCCATTTGTCCAATGAATTGGTTTGCCTTGTTGCATCTATTTTCGATCTCGTCTTCTGATTAACCATTTGATGATATTATACTTCCTAGGCACTTGAAACTCTTTACTTGTTTCAAGGGACTGTTCGTTTAGGTGAATTATTGAGTTTTTTTTTTTTTTTCTTCTTTAGTTATAGTCATTACCTCCGTTTTACTTGTGCTAATTTTCATGCTATGTTCCCTACACATTTCGTTTAGACTATTCATGTGGTCTTGTAATAAAGCTTCTGATTTTGCAATTAGTGCTTGGTCGTCCGTAAATAGGAGTTCTCTAATTGTGCAATTTGCAGACGATTCTGCATCATGACGACATCAAGTGGCAGAAAAAAGGTACTTCATTTTTAATTCATCAAAAACAAACCGCTCAGTTATTTTTATCACTGACCAAGAAATGGCGGGATCGTCGATTTTCAACATCAGGATATCGGGATTCACTTCGTGGTGATCGACAAGTGTGTTTACAACAAGATGTACCCAACACCACATGTCATTGTCTTCGTAAACTGTCCCCCAGATACACCAAAGATGAGCGCAGACAGATGGGACATACACAAAATAAGACTAGTAGCACAAGCTATGGATATACACTCCGACGATAAGTGAGGGCTCTCCGGACCCAGAAACATTTATTGCATCTATCGATCGGTCTAGCAGTCCACCATACGCTCAACAGGAAGTGATCAACAACACATTCAGTTTATATGGTTCTTTATTTCAATAAATACATTACATAATAACACTTACACAAGTTGCACAATATATCAACACACCCCTACACCCACTATGGAATTACCCTGATGCCACGTGATTTCCCTGGGACTCCCGGGATTCCATTGCTTGTGGTGAATTAAAATTAAAGTTTAAAAAAATAAAAACATGAAAGATGAAAATACACAAATAATATGGAATAGCATGTTATACGTTCCTGCTCGCTTACATGGTGGCATATAGTCGATATGGAGTAAGTATTGAAAGAGTTTTCGGTTGAAATGTTTATGGATTCATTGGAGTTTTCAGGTCTGGTGGAAGGTCATCCATAAGTGAGCATCAGAATACGCAAAACATGTTTTGTATAAGTCCTGTCTAGGCTTTGTAGCATGTATTAAATTCAAGCGCTTGCTGTTTATTAAATATACTCTAAGAGTATTTTGAGATATGATGTTATTCACTAATTTGGCTTTGTTTAAAAAAAAGGAAGCGTTTTCGAAGTGGTAGAGGCATTAGATAACTGTATAAATTATTACTTTCAACGTGCTTTATGCCAGAAACTAGACGTATAGTGCAGTTTTGAAGGGAGCACCGTCGTTTCATATTAGATTTAGGGCAACCATCCAGACTGGAACAATAATCGAGATGTGAGTGGATATAGGATTTATAATATTCTTCGTGTGCTTTCCGCTAGGAAGTACTGCATTTTACAATTTGGTAAAACTTTTGTGCTATTTTCTTTGTAAGGACGTGAACATGAGAGCTCAAGTTTAAATGTCTGTCAATTAAAAGACCTAATGTTCATTTACATTAACCGTAGGTAACGTGTCCATGCGGAGTTGGAACGGTGCTCCAGTTATGGCTAGTGTCTGTAGTTTTTTGTCTGGTCATTATTAGCATGGATTTGGTTTTGTCGATGTTAATTTGCATGCAGTTTTCATTGCTCCATCTAGTAAGATTATTAAGCTCTTCTTGTAAACAACACTGTAATTCACTACGGTTCTCTGACTAGTTTATATAGTACAATCTTCTGCAGATAGATCACGCGTTTTATTGATATATACAGGAAGATCGTTAATATAAACTGCAAAAAAAAAACAATGGGCCATGTATTAAATCCTGTTGCAGACCAATAGTAAGCTGTGTGGATCTTGATAGACAATTATTGAAGGACACGACTTGTTGTCTGTCGGATAAAAATGACGTAATTAGGTTCACCATATTGGCCCTCGTCTTGATTTGTTTTGATTTCTTCATACTAAAGTGCTAGTTATCGGCCATTTTTGTTAGAGCACTATGGCCAGACTATTAGGTCCAAGCTAAGATTGTCTATCAATTATTAGATCGATGTTAATTTAAGGAGCTGGTTTTTGGTTGATTTCAACTCTAGATTTCTCTGACATAGGGCCCAGTTTGCTCCTGTTGATTTCTATCATCGTGTATTGTCTTATTTTTCCCATATTAAGTAAAGTAAAGGACCCATTTCACGCATGGCTCTATCATTCATTCATTCATTTCATTCAGTAGCATGTCCTTTGCAGAACCTCGCTCCCATAACAACCTTCCGGAAAACTTCTCGATCACAAGCAAGATGTCCCGCGTCTGATACACCCATCTGGAGATCATCCGCCACATCCTGCACCCATCTTCTCTTTGGCCTTCCTCTTCCTCTCTTCCCAGGCATATACCCTTCCATTATTGTTCTCTCCAAACTGTCGTGACGTTTCAAGTGACCAAAATACTTCAATTTTCTTTGTTTTATCGTCTTTAATAGCCATCCCTCTTCAATATTCAACTCTTGAAGTATGGATGCATTTGTTCTGTTCTTTACCCAAGATATTCTTAGAACTCGTCTATAACATTTATATTCAAAGGCATGTATGCGCTGTTCAGCTTGTTTAGTAAGTGTCCATGTCTCACAGGCGTATGTTGCAATGGGAAAGATGCATGCTCTTAAAAATATAATTTTTGTAGTTCTGTCTGTCCCACTCCATAATTTATTCATCTGTTTTAGTCTTTGAAGAGCAATGGATAGTCGCCGTTTAATTTCTTTCATTGTGTCACCATTATTAGTAATCAATGACCCAAGATATTCAAAATTTTCCACCACCTCCAATTTTCTCCCATTAATGTATATTTCTTTCTCCATAGTAGTTTTATCTGTATGCATTATCTTAGTTTTTGCTATGTTAAGATATAAGTTGTGATTTTCACTATTCAATTGTGTTGAGGCTATTAGGTTTTCTATGCCATTCTGTGTTGTGGATAGTAATACTGTATCATCTCTATGGTAAAAGTAAATATCCCTTGCACAGGCTTTAAGGCGTATTGGACTTTTATGTTAGACCCATATTATTGTAGACTAGTCGGCACTCGGTGGATGATATGGTCACTATCACGTCGGTCGCCTTTACTTCACGAGACACTCTCTAGTTAGTTAGTTAGTTAGTTAGTTAGTTAGTTAGTTAGTTAGTTAGTTAGTTAGTTAGTTAGTTAGTTAGTTAGTTAGTTAGTTAGTTAGTTAGTTAGTAAGTTAGTTAGTTAGTAAGTTAGTTAGTTAGTTAGTTAGTCGCAGTTCCAACTTCACAGGAACGGGTCGTCCCCATTATGCTCCGTTCCTGTGCCAGTGAATATCACACAAAACGCTCCCCACTGCCCAATGTGAAAAGTGGAAAAAGACAGGAGTCTCGACAAACAGCCCGCACAGATACACTGTGCATAATGCCGCCGCCAGAATGTCAACACAATAGTCCCCCACAAAATACCCAGTTCATTTCTGATGGAATCGGCAGTCATTTTCCCATCTGGATGTTTCCTAGATGTTCACCCACATCGTCCACGAAATACAATTCATCGTCGATGGTAGTGGCAGTCAACCAGAAGCCCAGCAGCCGCGCATTTCTGCATAAGGCAAAAACCGGTCAACTCTGGGACATAGCCATCTGCTATCGCTCCGAACATGCAGTCACATTCCAAAAAACCTCGGGCAGATTCAAAAGCATTTCACTCGAAACTCACAGCTCACAGTGTCGCGCCACGCACTCACTCAGTAGCAGGGCGACGGAATCATCAAGCCTCCTTAGTCGCCACTTACGACATGCGTGGTAGGCTGCAGTGTTGCTATTCTTTGCTGCCCTTAGTACCCATTTTAGGCTGGGTCGACCTGCTATCCCAGATCCATTTGAAAAATCCACCCTGATGTGATTTCGAAGCCATGACTACTGGGCCTGTAGGCCAGCGTCTAACCACTATGCTACAGTGATCCCGAGTACATGGTCCGTGCCCCCATTCCATAGACTGATCGGCACTGGATGGCTGGTGAGATCATTATCACAACGGCCGCCTTTAATACTGGGAAAATTTCCTAGCATCTATGTGAGACAATTGTTGGACATGGTAGTAACTGAGAGTACAAAGAAAGGACTCTCCTTGAATATATAAAAAAACAAAACAGTAACAGTGGTTATATCAAAGAAAAAGGTGAATCTAAAATGTGATATGACATTAGAAGGGAACATACTTAAACAAGTCGATAATTTTAAATACCTACGGGCGATTATAACATTGAATGGAAGATGAAGAACAGAGATTAAGAACAGAACAGGGCAAGCAACAGCTGCATTTCAGAAAATCAAAAGGATCTTATTCAAAAAGTCACTATTGTTATATGTAAAAAGGAGAATGCTGAAATGCTATTTTTTTCTCTCGCATATCCTTTACAGGACATTGCAGTCAACACCAGCATTGTTCAGCTGTTGTTGATGTCTTGGCAAGCTTTTTCGTTCAGTAGTTTGCCATTGCTTTCTGAACGACCGGCTCACATACCTCAGTAAGTAACCCGCGCGACGCGATCCACTGCCGAATCTCGTGCAGCTTTGTTTCATACGTGAGTATACGGGATAATGAACAGCGTCATTAACTCCTTCGCCAGGGAGACCGGCGAAATGCTATGTAGAGCCTGTCTTATTGTATGATAGTGAATCTTGTAATGTAAATTATCACAGTAGAAAGACCTTAGAAGCAACAGAGATGTGATTCTTGAGACGAAGTTAAGAATTCCTTGAACTGCCAGAGTAACTAACGAAGATTGTCTGAAAGTGGCTAGTGAAACTAAAACATTATATACAACAATAAGAAAGAGACTAACGGCTTTCTTTTGTCATGTGATGAGAAGAGAAGCATTGGAGAACACCATGACAAATGGAAAGGTCAAGGGGAAGAAAGGTCGAGGCAGACCAAGAGAAATGATGTTGGATGGACTGAGACATGACAGATGCAAGAAAAATGCCGGGAACAAAATCAGCCACTGTTTATTGCCTTCATCGACCTCACAAAGGCATTCAATTTGGTCAGTCGTGAGAGTCTGTTCAAAGCACTAAAGAAGATTGGCTGTCCACCAACTCTTCTGTCCATTGTGGAATCGTTCCACACAGGCATGAAGGGTATAATCGAGTTTGATGGCTCAACTTCAGAAGAGTTTGAAATCAAGAGTGGAGTTAAGCAAGGTTGTGTACTATCCCCCACTCTCTTTGGGATATACTTTTCACTTCTACTGATATATGCCTTTCGTGATCAGGATGACGGTATATACATTCACTCACGCTCAGATGGTGGCCTCTATAATGCTCAGAGATTGAAGGCCAAGACCAAAATTAGCAGGGTACTAATCAGAGAGTTGCTTTTTGCGGATGATGCTGCGATTACGACCCACTCTGAGGAAGAATTACAACATCTACTATCTGCATTCTCCAATGCTTGTTCTGAATTTGGTTTAACAATTAACAAAAAGAAGACACAGATTATGTCACAAGGTGCACATGGTGTACCATCAATCTTTATTGACGACGCCGAACTGGAGATAGTAGACATTTTACATATCTTGGATCAGAGGTAAATAGCAAATTATCCCTCGATCAGGAAATCAACATCAGGATTGGCAAGGCAGCAACAACAATGAACATGTTAGCAAAAACAGTCTGGGAGAACAGGAAGCTTACTGCCAAAACAAAAGTCCTCGTCTACCAAGCCTGTGTCCTTAGTACTCTTCTTTATGGCAGTGAAACCTGGACAACTTACTCACGCCAAGAGAAACGTTTAAACAGCTTTCATATGCGGTGTCTGCGAAGAATACTTGGTATTAAGTGGCAAGACAAAATCACAAATACTGAAGTATTGGAAAGATCAGGTTGTGTGACGGTGTATTCCATGCTCAGTCTTCGTAGACTTAGATGGATAGGACACGTTAGGAGGATGGATGATGGTAGAATACCAAAGGACATCTTTTTTGGTGAATTACAGATGGGTAGGAGATCTCAGGGTCGGCCTCTACTACGATACAAAGATGTGTGTAAACGGGACATGATTGATACAGGCATTGATAATGCACAATGGGAGCATGTCGCCGCTGAACGTGTTGCATGGAGGGCAACTATCAGAAATGGAATAAAGACAAAGGAGAAAATGATTGCAGATAAAGCACAGACAGAGCGTGAGAGACGTAAGATGGTGCAAAATAGTGGAAATGACCATGTTTTCACATGCACCTACTGTGGGCAAACATTTGCAGCAAGAATTGGCCTTACCAGCCACACTCGCCACCGCCATGGATCGTAGTTATTGCCATATGACAGTTATTAAGCCTTTTTGAAGCACAATGTACCAAGCTATCGTCTATCAAGACGGAAAGGTGCCAATGTAAATGGACTGAGACAATGACATGGAGGATTATCATCAGCAGAGTTGATCTAGAACACCAAAGACTGCGATTTGTGGAGAGAAAATAATGCCTACACCAGCTGAGAGGGCACATGATGATAATGATGATAATGATCTATTGAAGGGTGCGTCGACCTGGGAGGCACGGAGAGAAAATTCCGGTCTCGAAAGGGTTAGGAGCACATGACCATCGCGCTTGCAGCCAATTGTCATAGCCATTGCGCTTCTGCGGCTTCGGGCCATGTGTGACAGTCTCTGTGCACCAGATGGAAGCTGTGATTAATATCACATCGGTCGACTTTACGTCCCAGATCATTTCCTTCCAGTTACATAGTCTACCTATGTATTTCTGTAATTCCTTTATGTTTTCATTTACCGTGTACTTTTTTGCATCACAGTTTGAAGTAATTTTCTAAAGAAAGGACGTCTGCATAAAGGTCACATTGTAATGTTAACATGTTATCGCCAGAGTTGTTTTGAGACACTGTGAGCATGTGGCTCGAGACATATCCACTTACTATTTAAAAAGACCAAAGACTTCGCAATAATTCTTGGGTAGTGTATTGAACAGCTAGCCGTCACAGATAAAGGCAACAACGTAGAAGAACCCGCATGCACGTTGCTGGCATGTAAGTAGTTCAAAATTTCAAAAAGTAGGCCGAGTAGGTCGCCGCCCTGTGTAAATATCGGACATGTTATAATCTACTTAACAATTGAATGATTGTGAATAACGAAGACCGAAACAATACATTGCACGATTTATTGCCTGGTATATTTCGCTGGCCGGTCTCCCAGGTGAAGGAGTTAACTACGCTGTTCGCAATCCCGTATACTTTCATAAGAGACACAGCTACGCGAGATTCGGCAGCGGATCGCGTCACGTTGGTTACTTACGGTGGATATGTGAGCCGGTCGTTCAGAAAGCAATGGCAAACTACTGAATGTAAAACTTCCCAAGACATCAACAGCAGCTGAAAAATGCTGGTGTTTACTGCAATGTCCTGAAAAGGATATGGGGGGGGGGGGGGGGGGGGGGGGGGGGGGGGGAGAGAGAGATGTCGATGCATCTCGTCAGGTACATAATGCAGAATTTACACAACATAAAGTGATTGGATAAATTTTTGAAGCTGAAATTTACACATATTCGCACAGTAATGTCAATTGTCAACCACGGTAATTTTAAACTGCCTATCGTGTCTTTCTGTTTGAACAAACCTTGCCTATGTGGATTAATTATTATGGCTTCGCAGACTTTAATAAATGACTATTTTATGACTACAATAGCTAAGAGTCAGAATACACTGAATGCTTCCTTCTATTTCCCCGTGACTCATGGTTGTGGCTTTTGGACAGAACATACTCAATACTCCCTTCTATTTCCCAGTGACTCATGGTTGTGGCTTTTGGACAGAACATACTGAATGCTCCCTTCTATTTCCCAGTGACTCATGGTTGTGGCTTTTGGACAGAACATACTGAATGCTCCCTTCTATTTCCCAGTGACTCATGGTTGTGGCTTTTGGATAGAACATACTGAATGCTCCCTTTTATTTCCCAGTGACTCATGGTTGTGGCTTTTGGACAGACCATACTGAATGCTCCCTTCTATTTCCCAATGACTCATGGTTGTGGATTTTGGACAGAACATACTGAATACTCCCTTCTATTTCCCAGTGACTCATGGTTGTGGCTTTTGGACAGAACATACTGAATGCTCCCTTCTATTTCCCCGTGACTCATGGTTGTGGCTTTTGAACAGAACATACTGAATGCTCCCTTCTATTTCCCAGTGACTCATGGTTGTGGCTATTGGACACAATACACTGAATGCTCCCTCCTGTTTCCCCGTGACTTGTGGAAGTGGCTACTGGACAGAATACACTGAATGCTCCCCACTATTTCCCAGTAACTCATAGATGTGGCTACGGGACAGAATACACTGATTCTCCCTTCCGTTTCCCATTGACGTATGGTTGTTATTTGGGTAAAGTCTCCGCGGCGAAGTAGTTACACCATCTGCCTCGCGCCCGAAGGTTGTGGGTCGATTCACAAATGTAATTTTCTCGGAGACTCTACTGGGTCGTCATTGGAGCTACGGAGCTTGTGCTTTGTGCGACGCTTTCGGCAGGCCACCCTAGAGAAAGATACCGAGCCATATCCAGACTGTGCAATGAAGTTGATCCTCTTAAACCTTTTAAGCAGTTGTTATTTGGGTTAGATTTGGTTTTGTTTGGAAATGTTACTGACAAATGGTCATAACACAGAAAGACATTATTTCATTTGGAAAAGAGTAGTATCCGTTTGGGAGCTCACCATGATTGAAACGGCATCATTGCCTAGGGGCTGTTAAATTTGGATATTACATTAGATGTTGGTTGTTGCTACTGGGAAAGAACAATTTGATATTTTCCCTTTTCTATTCATTCAACCGTACATGCTTGCGAATTCCTTGTTTCAAGCATTCTGAATTTGAATTCAAACGAACGTTTTTCACATTCTGAATTCGAACCATACAAATAAACTAGTGGCTCGACAAGCCAACAACATCTAGTAACAACCAATATATGGGACACATTTTTGTTTGTTTGTTTGTTTGTTTTTATGTGTTTTTTGTTTGTTTGTTTGTTTTTTTTTTTTGTTTTTTTTTTTAACGAAAAACATAAAATTAAAGAAGAATTTAAACAGAAAATAAAACAAACAGAACACAGGAATGCCTCAATATAAACATAAATATCACAATCTATATATAGTAATCAGACAGACACCCGGAAATAATACAGATAAAATGAGGAATGGAACGAAATCATGCCCGGGTAAGAAACAAATACAATTGAACAAAGTGTGTGCAGAAATACCGCTTCTCCTTCTCTTCTCCATCCGCCTTCTCTTATTGCTTTTGCCGCTATGGCTGCTGCTGCTGCTGCTATTACTACAACTACAACAACTACTACTAACTCTACTACTACAACTACTAATACTACAACTACTACGACTACGACTACTACTACTACTACAATTTCTACTTCTACTGCTAATACTACCACTACTACTACTACAACTACTAAAATAATTAGTTGTGTATCCTTTACAAGACGTCGCAGTCAACCCCATTATTTTTTGGCTGTTTGTGATTTCTTGGCAAATTTTACATTCCGTAGTTTGTCATTGCCGGTCTCCCTGACCCAGGAGTTAGCGACTTTCTCCGTAATCCCGTGTACTCTCGTGAGTAACGTGACGCGCGTGAGAATCGGTGGCGGTTCTCTCCGCGTCGGTAACTTACGGGGTATGTGAGCCGGTCGCTCAGAAAGCAATGGCAAACTACTGAGCGTAATCTTGCCAAGAAATCAACAATAGCTGAAAGATGCTGATGTTGACAGTGATGTTCTATAAAGGATATGCGAATAAACAAATAAAAAGTTTGTCATTGTTTTCTGATCGACCAGCACCCATACCATTACAACGCAGGGCGTTCTGCTGCCAGATCGCCCGCAGCTGTGTTGTGAACGCGGTATGCGGGATTACTAACTGCGTCCGTAACTCCTTAGCCCCAGAGTGTTCTCATTCTCCTTCTCCTGCATATCCCCCTCCATTCTTCTCCTTCGACCTCTTCTTCTTCGTCATTCGGTTTCTTTCTTTCTTTCTTTCTTTCTTTCTTTCTCTTTCTTTCTTTCTTTCTTTCTTTCCTTCTTCTTCTTCGTCTTCTTCTTCTTCTTCTTCTTCTTCTTCTTCTTCTTCTTCTTGATTTTGTCTGTTCTGTTACTGTATTATTTTTTAAAATTCGCAATCTCCTAAACTCAGTGTTTTACTGCTGTCGTTATTTTCGTCCACTTAGATTGCAATGTTTTTCTAAATTTATTATTATACTTATAGTAAACAAAAGTATTTATTGATGCATTCATAATTTCTAAATGTTTTCTAAATCCGTGTAATGTTAGATAGAAATAATGGTATCTTCTACCAAGTCTAAATTCTTCCTCAAAGAGTCCTGCAATACTTAATAAGATCTTCGGTGTGTTACATATAATGTATACCACAGAAATAAGAGTGACCTGCATAACCACACGACGCTCTTTACCAGAGAGTTTGTCTGTGGGAGAAATCTCATTGGATTGGTCGACATTTCTAGGATTATGTTTGTCATAGGTCTGTATTTTTGAAGCCTGTCTAAATCTGGAAGAGGCACGAAGACTGTTTCCCATAAGTAGAATGCAAACACCAACAATGACCTCTGTAGAAATCGGCAGCAGCATATCTATGAATACCAAAATAACATTTTTCATAGCTTCTCTGTTCGGTGCCAGCCACAATGTTAGCCTCGGTATCTTTGTCTGATTTCCCGGCATATGAACCATCCCCATGTTGGCTAGAAGAGGCGAGTACATAGCTACCGCAAACATAACAGCTCCAGTCATGAAACATACAGTTTTATTAACAGTAAAATAATTCTTAAAGTGTAGAGGTATGACTACACACATGCAGCGGGAAACTGATATAAACGTTGTGGCTAGTACATTGGTTACATTTATGAGTATCATAATGCTACCCATAATAATACCCAGACCTATTGGATCTATGGGAAACCGTATTGCAACTAGATCTTCAGCAGTAGCCAGCGTTATAATGATTGCAAGGCTTAATGATGCCTCAAGGTATGTGAGGTCAAAAAATGACAAGGCAAGAAATGATACAGTGACGCTATCATTAAGTCTGAAAGCTAAGAATGTTGTGATGTTTATCACATTAGATACAATTCCCAACATCGAAAAGATCATCCATGTGACAGAGCACACTATTACGATTATAAAATACTGGTCCGTGGAGACAATATCATGAATTAAAATCGTGTGAATTGTAATGTTATTCATGGCAGAATTTGAATAACAACCCACCAGCTTTGAGGTATTTCGTTTAACAGACTGTACTGGTATTCATAGCATTATTTGAATTATCCCTGACCAGCTCGTAATGTCTTTGAAACACAATATGGTGTCAGTGTCTGCCAAAATCTGTGTTTTGATCATGTGATTTCGGTTATGTGAGTGCACTTTTACTGTCATCCGTGTTGTAGAGTTTTCAAAATAGTGTTCCACACCGCAGCATACCACACCATAAATCACAGTAGCTTGTAACTTAAATACTTTACTCCTCTTCTTCTTTGAACATATTCGGTCGTTAACATGAATATACCACAGAAAGCAGCAGCCCCCTTGCTTGTTGCATATCCATTGAGTTTGTCTTCATATAAAGCGTTAGGCCAAACTAATTTTCTTAGTTCTGCATTTGTTTGACATTCGTACAACATATATTTAGCTGTATTGTTACCAGATTCAGTTAGATTAGTCAGTCTCTTCTGTGTTTGGTTTTTTAAACGTGTGGTATTTCAGCCTTTTGTGTCCTAGCGGGTCTGACGAACGATTTATATTCTAGAGAACAATGCGCATGCGTAGTCTCATTATTAACGATTGTAAAGTCGCATAAGTGAAGAACAACTTTAAAACAATTTACCAAAAGTATTACTGCTGCAAATTCTAGAACAGTGTTATTGTAGTGTACTAGGAATATTGTCATTGACAAGAATTAGCATTTGTATTTGCCTTCTTAAATTACACATAATTGTTCCAGCGCTTGTTTTGAAGCAGCAAAACAGAAACCGTGCCAATTTCAAGTGCCTACAGGCAAATATTGTTGCTGAAATGACATCGCCAATTTCATAAGTGGGGTTATATTCGCCTTCATTATTAATATAACTTGCTGTCTAATTGAATATACGATGTCTGCGTCAACTATAAAATGACTACTGTAATATGACATCATCTATAGCCATCGGCGATCTCATCACGGCCCACTAAAGAGTGTCTAGATCGCCTGCCGGTTCTCCTGCCTCATTCACACTCGTGCTCAAGGTATCGGCAATGTCCAGTGTCCGTCCCTGTGCTGGTCGACTCCGGGCGCTTCTTCTAGGTGCCATGCCTTTCAGGGCTGATCTCTCCAAGCCAATATCTAGTTTAATACGGGCAGTGTGTAGCAGTTTCCGACACGTGGTGCTGTGTATGAGCCGGTTTTCTTCAATGAATTCTTGTATAATGTTGGTATTTCTTCTTCTTATTGGTCTTGTTTAAGTCCAACTGACTGACTGGAGCTTGGAATGAACCCATTACATCGCGATCAGAAAAGAAAGTTAACCATCTTAGCCACGCCGACCTCCACCAGTGAGATAATAGTACGTTGCTTATGTGTATACGAAACTTTTATTATTTATGTCAGTGGTGGCTTCCAGTGGAAGATGTCTCACAGAGGCAAACAACGGAGTTGAACAAGCGTGGCTGCGTGTGTGAAATGTAGCGCTTCTCGTGCAGAAATGTCTAGTGGTAAAGGTTGTTTAGAGAATTGTTGCACATTACGTACAACCAGTTGTGGTCGACGGCTGTGACATGCAATGTTGATTTGCGTTTCACTGTTTCGTGAAACCTGTGGCTCAGTACATATGAATTCGACAAGCATTTTAAGGGTTTGCCCTCCCCATCCTTTTACTGTCCCAGGTCTACTTTCAAGGCAGGAGGTTTGTGTCTCTCTTCGTCTGATTTCTATGCCTTGACCTGTACGACATATAAGGCCCTACAAATTGTTGCGCCACCTCGACAAAGTTCTTACGGTCATTGATACATCTTTACAAGGCGGAGACACATCAGAGGGGCATATGGCTGTGAAACCTGACAGTTAGCAAAGATGTCAGTAAGTCCCTTGAGGCTAGACAATGTACATCTGCAGTGAAACGTTAAACATCCGTTGGACGACCGAGGTGAGTGATCTTGATGTTTGAAAGAAGGATAGGAAACAGTTTGTCACTGACGTAGGAGTTGGTAAGGGTCAACATTAGTGGCCGAGTTATGAGGAGAGAAATGCTACAAAATATTGTGACAGTTGGAGATATTAATGGAAAGGAAGATGATGGAAGACAGCGGGAGAGAATTCAAGATAGTATTTTTGTTTCGTGGCATGGCAAAATATGAACACATGAATTGAAGAATCTGTTGGTGATCGCAAATGTGGAAAATCATAATTCACATCAGTTGACTAAGTACTTGGTGATGATGGTGATGACGGTCGATAAAAATTATGATAACGTATTCTTTGTCCAAATAAATGTTAAAGTAACGTTTCCACGCTTTGAGACAAATTTATTATATGGTGCTCATCATCATCAACATCACCATCATGTTCCCTGCCAAAAGGCTTGAGCGTTCATGTATCTCAGCATTGCTCGGTCCTAGGTTAGTTAGTTATTCAGTCATTCAGTCAACAGACCAGCCTCATTACACATTTATTATTAAAGTTATTTATAATATCTCAGATCCCTTCTTCAGTATCTCCCTCAGCACGAAGCGACTAAGTACACTAGTCATTTATTGACTGACTATTCTTCGTTAGCTCCCCACAGGGTACTCTATCTGACCGTTCCTTTCCTTTTACATCCGAACGCTCTGGCATAAAATAGCACAGATATTAGTCAGTCTTGGCCTCTTCAGAGATTCAAGCAATTGCGTTCTGGCCCAGCCCATCTCTCTCTCCTTTAGGTTACCCACGGAGCCTCTGAGTGTGTATATGTGAAGTCTGTGTCTCCAGCCAAGCTGTTGCCTATGTTGCCTCCATGGTTGAACTGCTCGTAGTCACTGCTTCGGTGTCTTCCTCAGCAATTCTTTAAACACGTAAATCACATGAGCTCCGCGAGTGCCTCACACCAGATCCGTCTGTGTGGCATTACATTACATTTGGAAAAATTCTCACAAACTATTGCCTACACTCCTGCCTCAATTGTGTCATTCGTCATATAACATAATACCCACTAGGGAGACACAGCAGGATGACCAGACAGACACATCTAGAAAGTCTGGCATTAGGCACACTGGGGATACGGTGCTATAATCATATTTGTATAGACCGATCGGCTCTCACCTACGCTTCTCCTACAGTATCTAGTGACTGCATTAGTTGAATTTAATGATTCCAGTATCATTTGAATTTATTCACTTGACTAGCTGTTGAATTTGATGATTGCAGTATCTCATGAATTTGGTAATCGCATTAGCAGTTGAATTTGATGATTACAGTATTTATTGAATATTGTGACTGCATTAGCTGTTCAATTTGATGATTGTAGTATCTCTTGAATTCAGTCACTGCATTAGCTGTTGAATCAAATTGATGATTTCAATATCTCATGAATTTTGGGACTGAAGCAGTTTAATTTGGTGATTACCTTATCTGTTACACTACTACTACTGCTACTGCTGCTGCTGCAACTAATGTCACTACTACTATCCAACTGCTGCTATTACAACTAATATAACTAAACATCTATACCTTATACTGTCGCTGGTCCTTCTGCTGCTTTGTATTCTTGTTTTATTTTATTTATTCGTCTCCTCTAACTCTTAATTCTGATACTTCTTCTTTATCCTTCCTAATAATAGGTCTCCTTCTTCTTCTCCTTCTCCTCCCCTCCTCCTTTTCTTTCTTCTCCTCTTCCTTCTATTCTCCCCTCCTTCCTCCTGTCCCTCTCCTTCTTCTTCTTAACAAGGTAATTTATGTTCCGCAGTTGCTCAAACTTTGGGTTCACCATTAGGACCTCAATGAAAAATCTCCAGCACGCAGTGGAAAATCCCCGGCTCCCTAACACCTGTCACGCTGAGAGTACCAAAATCTGCAGGCAAATTCATGATGTCTGTTCTTGGGACCCTAAAGCTGTCACAGTGAAAGATTATCTGCCTTGTGGCAACACGGATCGAGGACAGAACTATACGTCTCCTTATTAAACTAAATAAGGGCTGTGACCATAAAACGCTGTGATTATATTCCTTCACTCCAAGACAATGCACCTTCTCAAAAAGCATGGAATCTGCAGTTAGCAGCCAAAGATATTGATATTGTTCCACGCTCACCATATTCTTCTGATTTGGCTCCAGGAGAATTTTTTTTTCTTTCTATCAAGGAAATAATTTTGACAGTGATGTGATAACTAGTTTAGCTAAAATAAATCAGGGTGTTCTATTCCCAATGTCTTTTCAAGGTCAAGCAGAGATGGGTTAAACGTCTCAATTCGAGTGATGACATTTAAATGTCATTCAATTTAAATTCTCTGTCTTATTTCCTTCACATAGTGGGTAATGACTTATGACCAAGCCCTAGTAATAAATACTTGTAACGCCTTGAATTGCAGCTGTGTTAGCCTCATATGTTTCATAGACTAATCAAAGCGTGATGTGATCATTATTACACTGGTCGCCTTTAATTCCAAGAACATTTGTTGGTGCTTGCTGTAGGCTGGGGCGACCTGTAATCTGAGGTCAACTGAAAATAGATTCTTACTTCGAGGAGTATCTGAACATATTACCCCCATATCAATCTCAGCCGTTACCCCCAGTGGACTACAACCACCTTCAAATTAATATCCTGTGAGGGTAAAAACATTGGCAGCAGTTATTTGTGGCTGACGCAGTCACAGGATTATTAATCTGAGCCAGGGATGTACTCTAATATAGTTCTCTTTGACGTTGAACGGGGTAGGAGTAATGGTATAATCGAAATCGAAATGGGAAATAGGTGAAAGAAAGATGTATAATGTGAAAATTACGAGAATAAGATGTGTACCAGGATAAGATTTGTACAGTGAAGCGCAATATTCTTCTAAAGAGTCCATAACTCGATCGGATGATAAAACTTTTAAATGTTTGAGGAGCGGGCTAGTTTATACTTGTGTGGCGACGCATCAGTGTCTCCAGCTTTTGTCAGCTTCAACCTGTCATGTGATGGAGGTTTCTCATCGGCCAAAACAAACCATAAAGAGACGCAAGCATGATTTGTTTCCCCTTTTTTCTGCGCCCTACCTGGGATGTGGAGATACTGTTTCATTCACAGTTAAAGACTTGTTTGCTGTTCCGTTTGTCTGAAAAATCTTTTGATATTTAACGATTCAAATGTCAGATGCAATAATTTTAGTCACGGGAAATGCATTTTGCAAATTACTGCACAATTTTTAATTTAATTTAACTCAACCAGGCAACTGACCCTATGTTTGTATTCGCTACGTGAAGTAAAAGTAAAGGGACTCCACTCCTTTTTACAAATCAAATCATCTTATTACATTGGCTGCACCATATATATTCTTCTTCTACTTCTTCTTTTTCTCCTCCTCCTCTTCCTCCTCCTCCTCCTCCTCCTTCTCCTCCTATTCCTTCTTCCTCCTTCTTCATTCTCCTTCTTCTCCCTCCTCCTTCATCCTCCTTCATCCTTCTTCATCCTCCTCTTTCTGCTTCCTTCTTTTTCTTCTTTCTTCTCCCTCTTGCTCCATCTTCTTTCTCCTTCTTCTTCCTTCTCCTTCTTCCTATTTCTTCTTTTATCTTTGTTTTTTTCTTCCTTCTTCTTCCTCCCTCTTCTTCCTCCTTCTTCCTCCACCTTCTTCATCCTCCTTCTTCCTCCTTTTTTCTCCCTACTCTTTCTTCTTCCTGTATCGTCATTCTTCTTGTTCCTCCTTCTTCTTCCTCCTCCTTCTTCTGTCTTCTTCTTCTTCTTCTTCTTCTTCTTTCTTCTTCTTCCTTCGCCTTCCTTTTCCTCCTTCTTCCTTCTTCCTCCCTCTTCTTCCTTCCTCTTCCTCTTCTTTCGTTCTCCATCTTCTTCCTTCTCCTTCTTCTTTCTTCCTCTTCTTTCTTTTTCTTCCTTCTTCATCCGTTTCTGCTTCCTCTTCTCTTCTTCTTCTGCTGCTTCTGTTCCTCCTCCTCCTCCTCTTCCTCCTCCTCCTCCTTCCCCCAGCGCACTTAGACTCCCACCTTGATGTATATTGTATTGTCGTGGAGGTCATCAATGCCGAATGGACGAGTGCGCTCGTTCTTCAACTTATGGTGTGTTGATGCCGAGGCTCAATCCCTACACCGTCTTGTTTGCTGTTCCAAGCGTATGATACAGTTCCTGTTATTTAACTGATTTCTGAATAAAGTATTCATTATAACAGATGTTGAAAATGTCCACCACGGCTTAAATACCTGACTGTACATGTCTCTTCATATTGTCAAATGCCTTCTGCAACGTGTCTGTTGTTATTTATTGAATGACAATTCTGACCGCTTCTTTCAGGTCCTCAGTTGTGTACATTATTTTTCTAAACATTCCTTTCAAGAAACCCCATAGATAATAATATAATGGAGTTATATCTGGAGAACGAGCAGACAAAATTCCACGTGATATTATGCGAATTGCGAAAATTTCTGCCAAAAACACAGTAATACTCTAGCTGTGTGAGCAGTTGCACCATCGTACTGAAACCCCGCTTCTTCATAATAGGCGTTGTTGAACAAGATTGATCCAATAAAACTTTTTCTAATGACGGCACACCATACCCAAATTTTCTCATCGTGTAGAGGCGCTTCGTGAAATGCATTTTTGCTCCAATTACGATTATTTTGGCTATTAACGTATCCAGATAGATCCCCATCAGAGAAGAATGTTACATTGAGAATTGACTGAATTTCTCAACAATGAAGAGGAATACTTATTTGAAGAAGAGGTTTTCATGTGATGTAAATATATTTTTAATATATATTTTTATTGGGTAATGTTTGACTGTGGGGGGGGGGGGGGGGGGGGGGGGGCGCTATTTTTTTATTTCATGACTTGGCTTCTTTTTTTTTTAATCACAGTGATCTGACAACCCTGGACCTGACTCTCTCTATTTTAAATGTTATGAATTAATATATTTTTGTAATGTAATGTTGTCATGTTTAATGACAGTAATGTTAAAATAATAATCTACTTACCACATGATAAATGCATGCTATTCTGTCATCTTGCACGCATGCCGACCCGGTGGTCCTGTGTTCCAATTCGCATCTAGGCGAATTTTTAACATGAGTCTTGGCTAAAATGGGTACGAGGAAATGCCTTGCGAAGTAAAGGCGACAAGCATGATTTTAATGAACTAACCCCTAGTGTGCCAATTTGTCTACAATAATATGGGGCTAGCACCATATGCCCAATACGCCTGAAGGCGTGGACTCGGGTTCGATGCTTTTACTTCAGCCATGTTTGTTCATTCGCAGTCGCCATTCTTCGTCACCTAATATTCCATTAGATCATATCATAGCATTTACACAACATTTAAAGTACCCTTTTTACACGTTTTGATGTGTATTTGGCTTATGGTGCTCTAAGTATGACATCTAAGACGAGTGCTCGTATTCTGCCATTCATTGACACTCATCACCAACATGGGACGCAGAGGTGTTTCCAAGGCACCAGGGCAACAGGTCCCTTCGGGGTCCTGGCTGAAGTCAGTAGGATCGCCGATTCCTCCGAAGTCGGAGAGTGTCTGCCTGTACGGCGAGGAACCACCAGTCTGCACACCAATAAGCCAGACATGGGACAACGGATACTCACGCAAAACTCAGGTCCTGTATGACATCACACTGATAATCAGATTGCTACTGGAACTATTAGTGTTGGAACTCTTCGCTGGCTGCTGAGGATGGAGACGGAGCGCTTATGGGAATGTCCCGAATGCTGTGATGTCGGTTCCTAAATCAATCAATCAATCAATTAACACTGATGTTGGAAAACAGGATGCCTTCATCCGACATACAGGACTTCGCGTTGGAGCTCAAGCCAACGAACACAAGCAAGCAAGCAAGCAATCACCAACATCATCATCAGTATCATCAATCAGCCACAAAATATCTTGGTAAGAACGTGAACCTGAGAGCTCAGTTTAAATGTCTGTCAATTAAAAGACCTAGTGTTTTATGTTCATTTATATTAACAATGGGTAACGTGCCATGTGGAGTTCGAACGGTGCCCCAGTTATGGCTAGTGTTTGTAGTTTTTGTCTGGTCGTTATTTGTATGGATTTGGTTTTGTCGATGTTAATTTGCATGCGGTTTTCATTGCTCCATCTAGTCAGATTATCAAGTTCTTTTTGTAAAGAACTCTCTTATTCACTGCGGTTCTCTTGACTGGTATGTATAGTACAGTCGTCTGCAAATAGATCACAAGTTGTATTACGATATAAAAGAAAATGTTTAATATAAACTGCAAAAAGCAGCGGATCTATTAATGAACCCTGACTCACACCAATATTAAGCTGTGTGAGTCTTGATAGGCAGTTGTTGAAGAACACGACTTGTTGTTTGGCGGATAGAAATGATGTAATTATGTTCACCACATTGCGCTTGTCTTCAATTGTTTTAATTTTCTAATTAAAATATTGTGATCTACCATATCAAAATGTTTTTAAAGTCTACAAACACCCCTCCACAAATGTTGCCGTTGTTAGTGTTAAAGTGCCAGTTATCGGTCATTTTTGTTAGAGCACTATGGCAAGAATATTTAGGTCGAAACCCAGATTGACTGTTAATTATTAGATCATTGTTAATTAAATGGTGTAACGTTATTTTATGTATGTGTTTTTCCTAGTGGCTTTGATAGCGACGATAGTAATGAGATAGGTGTATAATTACCCAAGATGCTATTATCAGTTGAGCCATTTTTAAGTAGAGGATACACTTTAGCAATTTTAAATGCAAATGGAAAGTAGTTTTTGGCCAGGCACTGGTTATATATGAACGTTAAGGACTCGCTATTGACTGGTGCAGCACAGCGAACAATTCTATTGCTGATACCATTAGGCCGAGTGAACTTTTTGCTTTGAGATTTGAGAGATATTTATATACTTCTGCAACATACATTAAGGAAATCTCAGCAGGAATATTTCTGGTGCAATTCTCCTCACAGAATAATGAAAGTGGACTTAAATTACATGATGAGTCTGGTGTTGAAGACTTTAGATTCTCTATTTCTGATTGAAAGAAACAACTGAAGTCATCGCATGTTATGGAATTTGGTATTGCTGATTCCGAAGGGTGTTTCTTATTGGTTAGCAAGTTCCATGTGTTTGTGCTGTGTGAATTATCTACAATCAAATATTTAAAATGTTCTTTTTTTATCTTACGAATTTCATATTTAACTTTATTCCATAGGCTGCGGTAATTGAAGAAGTATTTATTTTTTGTGTGCCGTATCTCGCTCTCTCATGATTTCCAGAACTTTACTAATGACCCATAGGGATTTATGTTGATTTTTGACTCGAACTTCGTTGACTGGCACGTGTTTATCGAACACACTGTAGACTGGCTTCGTCCAGAAAGCTAATGCATCTTCCGGGCCAGGAAGTTGGTAAACATCATCAACAGCTGCATTTTTTAAGTCTCGTAAAAATAACTCTTGGTTGAACGCTTTAAAATGTCTAAATTTGATGCTTACATGTTTATTTTTAAGTGCTTTGAACCCAATTATGACCATGTACAACATTCCTGGTAATGGTCACTAACTGTACTAACAGGAACAGAACATTCAATAATATTATCTGGACAAGTAATATATATATATATATATATATATATATATATATATATATATATATATATATATATATATATATATATATATATATATATATATATATATATGATCATTTATAGTTGAGGAGGTGTCTGTAACCCTTGTGGGACGGTTTATTACTTGTTTGAAATTGTAATATAGAAGGATATGGTCCTATGTCTGGTTGGATTTACTAATATCTATGTTGAGGTCACCTAGTATCATAACTTCCTGCTGTAAACACTCTATCCATCATTGTAGTGAAGCAGTCATACCAGCTGTACCCGGCACAAGGATTCCTTCATAGGTATCCAATGAGAAACGGTTGTTGGCTGACTGGCATCAACTCTAACCAAACACATTCTATCCCAGAGGCAGACCAAGAGAAATGATGGTCGATGGACTGAGACAGTGGCATGGAGAAATATATCAGCAGAGTTGATCTAGAACACCAAAGACAGCGATCTATGGAGAGACATGAACACATACGCCAGCTGGGAGAACATTTGATGACGATGGTCTACTTTAGGTTGCGATGGGTCTTTGAGGCACTTAGAAAAAAATTCCACCATCGAAAGGGTTACGAACACATGACCATCGCGCCTGCAGCCAATTGTCATAGCCAGCTGCGCTTCCGCGTCTCCGGGCTATATGTGACAGTCTCTGTGCACCGGATGGAAGATGTGATTAATATCACATTAGTCGACTTAACGTCCCAGTGTATTTCTTTCCAGTTACACAGCCTACCTATTTATTATTGTATTGCTATAATTCCTTCATTTGTTCATTTGCCGTGCACTGGTTTGCATCACCGTTTGAGTAATTTTCTAAAGAAAACATGTCTGCATAACTTTGACCAGCGTGATCTGAATGATCTAATCCGAGATCTATACCTTTTTAAAGAATCTTCAGAACTTTTGGCTTCAAGATTGAAAGAAAGAAAACAACTAATGACTGTTGAAACTAAGGTTACATTTTATCGCACCAGAGAGCAAGATTTTCTTCCATTCTTTTTTAAAGAAAACAACCTTGTGTTTTGTACTAATGTAGGAGGTATTGAAAACGAAATGGGTGTACGTTATACACCAGATGAGTGGTGACTTTTCATTGAGAGCTCTAAGAGAAGTTTGAAAAGTGTTCTCTTACAAAATGGGAACAAATATGGCTCAATTCCAATTGCTCATTCTACTACAATGAAGAAGGAGTATGCTGCACTACAATAAGCACAGTTCAGAAAAAAAATAATTAAGTATTTAGAACATAAATGGATGGTTTTTGTAGATCTTAAAATGAAGAACGTCTTACGTGGCCAGCAAAGAGTATTCACCATACATTCATGTTTTATATGTTTGTGGGATAGCAAGGCAAAAGATACGCATTTGAAAAAGCAATATTGGCCGTTGAGGAATGAATTTAAAGTTGGAGAAGAAAATATTGTCAACAAGCCTCTCATTGATCTAAAAAGAGTTAAAATTCCACCATTACATATCAAGCTTGGCTTGATGAAGCAATTTGTTACGGCATTGAACAAAGATAGTACTTGTTTTAATTACTTATGCAGAAAGTTTTTGGAATTGATGCATATGCAAACTTAAAGCTGTAATGTTTTATGGACCTCAAATTAGAAAGTTAATAAACGATCTACATTTTATTAATTTGATGAATATAACAGAGTACACAGCCTGGTTATCATTTGTATTAGCTTTGCAAAACTTTTTGGGCATCTTTAAAGCAGACAATTATTCTGAATTAGATGAAAACGTGCTGTCGAGTTGCTGGAAGCTTGGATGCAACATGAGCATAAAATTGCACTACCTCCATAATTATTTACATGTCTTTCCCGAGAATCTTGGCGACTTTAATGAGAAGCAAGGTGAAAGATTTCACCAAGATATACAAAAAATGCAAGAGAGATACCAGGGACTTTGGTATGCCCACGTGATGGCAGATTACTCTTGGCCCCTTAAGCGTGACTGTCCGGGCATATCATATTCTAGGACAGTGGTTCTCAACCTTTTTTGGCCCGTGCCCTCCTTCACCATATGTTCACAACGTCATTCCCCCCTTTCATATTTCCTACCTAAAAATCCCCCCACCCCTACACAGTATACGTAAAGATGGAAGGTAAATTTGTTAAAACAGGTCTAGACATCCACATAAAACGTGATTTGTGGGTCTAGTTACTTTATAAAATGAATTTTAGAAGGATGAGACGTGCATAACTGTAAAGTATGATGGGAAAAGCAATATCAAGTAATCGGTTCTTGTATTAACGCAATCTTGAAATGATCTTCACCCCCCCCCCCCCTGGAAACCCTAAAATTCCCCCTGGAGGGGAATTCCCCACCGGTTGAGAACCACTGTTCTAGGAAGTCCTCGAAATTACGTTTTTTGTATGTTGACATAAGATAATAAAATCCTAGTGATAAAGTTTTAATACGTTTTTAGAGTTTTATATGAAGGTAATAAATCCACAGTAATTGCATATAATTTGAATGAAGATTACAGTCAAAATGCCACTGAAGTACATAACTCTAGGCTTGTACATAACAATTGCCCTACTAAGAAGGTAAATCTTAGTTATCTCAATAACTAGAACTGATAGAAAATAAACTGACTACATTTTTGGAATCAGCAACTCAAAATTACACAAGAACAGCTATACACTCTAAGGCTCCAAAATATGTGTAGAGCAGAGTAATTCATGATTACTCTTGTCCTGACGATGTTATTATCTATAGCGATGGCTCTGTGTTAAGAGGCAAACAATTTGCTGGGGATTCATAGCAAAAGGAAATGGCCAATGTTTAGTAAAGGAGAGCTTGGCATATGACACCACAACTTCAAGTCTGAGAATGGAGGTGGAGGCGGTTACTGTAGATTTACGCTGGTTGGAGAACAAAGTGTATACGCATGTTGTGATTGTAACTGATTCACAAAACATGCTGACAAATGTGAAGACTGGCATGCTTCATGCAGAATGGTATGCATCAATTCAGAGGTCGCGGGTTGTGAGCATTCGCTGCATCTTTTCTCCAGGACATTCAGGTGTGGTTGGAAATGAACAGGCAGACAGATTGGCCAGTGCCGCATAATTAAGGAATCATTTGATACATGGTAAGGCAGATGTAGTGAAGGCCCCCTGGAAGCACGTGAATCACGCAGAAGACAAGATAGACTATCATGATCTTGAGAGAATGCGGCAGCAAGGGGTGGTCAGAAGATCTGGTCGACAGACGTCACTCAGAAGTAAAGAAAGTAGGACATATAATCAGATTGCAACGGGTAACATTAGTATTGGAACTCTTCGCTGGCTATTGAAGATAAGGATTGAGCGCTTATCGGAATGTCCCGAATGCAATGATGTCGGTTCTTGACTGTTGAGAAACCATGAAAATCATCTTCGAAATCACTGTTACTGTCACTTGTCGTTCAACATACCACTGCTGTTTCATCTTCTAGCAGAGAATTAGAAATCTAACTGAACATTGGAATTAGTAAGTCATCTCCGTGAGGAACAGGTCGTCTTGCAAAATCTAAATCTTTATATTTCCATTTTTTCAACATTTTCCCCCGGTAACTTCCCTTAATATTGACAACACAGAAATAACTGTCATCATAGTGGTTCTCGAGTTCTCTCGAAACCATTGGAATTCCACATTTATAAGGGGCTTGATAGTAATAGTTTTTTTCCCCAAAGATATATCGAAAACACTGTAATAATATTAATTAAACACACAAATGCCTGTATTTCAAAAACTACGGCTGCTGCAGATATAAATGTGATATTTGGATTTAGCTAGCATCATTGAAGCAAAATCTGGTATAAAATGTTTGGCACTCAAAAAAAAAATGTTTAGGGTTTTGTTAATTGCTGAATTTATACTGGGAATAATTCTACTTTATCTGCTATGTTGACACACACCGTGCCATCCTAGAGTATTTATCTCCCATCTGTCAAGAAGCTGCGTTAATTCATTCTCGTTGCTTCATTATTGCAGCCTTCTAACAGAAATATATTGTTCATTTTACACATCACGTAACTACATGGACAGCTCATTATACATTATTGTATACTAAAATTCGCCATAATGTACATAATAACAAACAGATCTTTACTGTCTAATGTCTAATGCAGTGGTTCTCAACCTTTTTTGGTCCGTTCCCCCCTTCACTATATTTTTAGGACGTCATCCCCCCCCCCCCTCACCATATTTTTAGGACATCATTCCCCCCTTACCATATTTTTAGAACGTCATTCCCCCCCTTTTGTATTTCCTCCCTAAAAATTTCCCCCTGCCCCTACACAGTATACGTAATAATTGAAGCTAAATTTAATAGCACATACTAAAACAAGTCTAGACATGTACATAAAATGTGATTTGCGGATCTACTTAACGTTATAAAATGAATTTCAGAAGGGTGATGCGTACAGAAGCTTAAAGTATAAAAGGAAAAACAAGATCAAGTAATCGGTTCTTGCATTAACGCGATCTTGAAATAATCTTCATTCCCCCCCCCCCCTGGAAACCCCAAAATTCCCCCCTGGGGGGGGGGAATTCCCCACCGGTTGAGAACCACTGGTCTAATGCATACTTTTAATCTCTTCTGAACTATCTAACCTAAAATACTAAAGGACGACCTCCTCAATGGCTGTCGCAATGTTATTCAGATGTGACTTTGCCAACCCGAAGCGTCGTTCAAGAATTTGTTCTTCACATAGTTTCTTATGGATGTATCCACTTAGTTTCTCGTTGAACTATATGTATCTCACGTGATCTGTGCCCTATCATTTCTCTTGCTATAGTTAACATACAATCCTCTATTAGCACTCTTCCCTGACAGCCTCTTCCTTTATGATCCATCCAAGGGACAGAAACGCCAGCCTTCATACTTCCATTCAGTTTCTGTCCCGTGGCATGTATATTATGTTTCTGTATTGCCACTTAACTACTGAGCGTAATCTTGCCAAGAAATCAACAGACAGCTGAAAGATGCTGCTGTTGACAGCGATGTCTTGTAAAGGATATACAAAAAAAAAAAAAAAGTATTGCCACCTGTATGTTTCTATCATAAATTCTACAGATGTCGAAACTGCTGCATGACAGAGAATACCAAATGATGATCACCAGAGAATCAACCGATCTGCACAATAAACAATCACAATCGCTTGATACAATTTAGAAGAGCTGCCCACGTTAACTAAATAATTATCTTGGTTAATCCATTTCGGCTTTAAATCTCTCGGCATTTTCACACCGCAACGGAAGACAATTTCATTGGATGATCCTTGGTTGCTATTTCAGGATGAATGATTTTTGTGTTTATGTTTTTGCTTACATATTATTATCTTTACACCGTGTCCCTGCATCCGAGTTTAATTGTATTTCTCACGGAATCTTTACAGAGATCGTTCAATGCCTGAGTTGTCAAGGGCTTGACTTGTGAAGTTGAACCGGAGAAAGCTCTGGACCCAAGCCTACCAGAATGTTTGAGGGGATAATAGCCGATTTACTCAACAAATATGTGGGCAAATATATCTCTAACTTGGACTCCAGCAACTTAAATGTCAGCATATTACGAGGTGAGTATTGTGTGGGGTCATGCATTATGTGTCTGACTATACAATTAACGGACAATGCTTTACAGATTAAGTTACTATGTTGTATAATTTATGTTTCATTGTTCAGTCTGACCGCAATCCGCTTAGAACAAAAATAAGGCAGTCAATGGAATCAGCAAGAGATTAATGAGTTATGGAGTCAAATTATGCATTAGTAGAAATTAGAATATACAGAGTCCAGTGCAGGCTTATATAAATTGTGTCAGACAAATAATACCTTTATATATTCATCGCGATAAGAATAACTGAGCATCCCTGCGTCTGTGGCCTTAGTAGAGTGATATATGAATAATGGTGGCAAATACTCATTACCGCCATCACTACCATCAGCAACATCGTCGTCGTCACCACAAATTATCTGCTTACACGCATGACTGGTTTAAATGTACCGTTATGGTTTTCTTAGATAGATAGGCCACAAAAGAATGAGAGTGTTAAATTGATAACAGGTGATAAGAGTGTTAGGTTGACAACAAGTATTGAGAATGTTAAGTTTACAACAAGTATCGAGATTGTTAAAATGACAACAGGTGATGAACGTGCTGATTCGACAACATGTGATGAAAGTGCTAAGCTAACTACAGGTGTTGAGAGTGTTAAATTGACAACAGGTGATGAGAGTGTTAAGTTGACAACAGGTGATGAAAGTGTTAAGTTGACAAGTATCGAGAGTGTTAAGTTGACAACATATATTGAGAGTGTTAAGTTGACAACATGTGATGAGAGTGTTAAGTTGACAACAAGTGATAAGAGTTTTAAGTTGACAAGTATCGAGAGTGTTAAGTTAACAACAAGTGATGAGAGTGTTAAGTTGATAGCAAGTTATGCGAGTGTTAAGTTGATAGTAAGTTATGAGAGTGTTAAGTTGATAGCAAGTTATGAGAGTGTTAAGTTGATAGCAAGTTATGAGAGTGTTAAGTTGATAGTAAGTTATGATAGTGTTAAGTTGATAGCAAGTTATGAGAGTGTTAAGTTGATAGCAAGTTATGAGAGTGTTAAGTTGATAGTAAGTTATGAGAGTGTTAAGTTGATAGTAAGTTATGAGAGTGTTAAGTTGATAGCAAGTTATGATAGTGTTAAGTTGATAGCAAGTTATGAGAGTGTTAAGTTGATAGTAAGTTATGAGAGTGTTAAGTTGATAGCAAGTTATGAGAGTGTTAAGTTGATAGCAAGTTATGAGAGTGTTAAGTTGATAGCAAGTTATGAGAGTGTTAAGTTGATAGTAAGTTATGAGAGTGTTAAGTTGATAGCAAGTTATGATAGTGTTAAGTTGATAGCAAGTTATGAGAGTGAAAAGTTGGCAAGAAGTTATGAGAGTGTTAAGTTGGCAAGAAGTGATGAGAGTGTTAAGTTGATAGCAAGTTATGAGAGTGTTAAGTTGATAGCAAGTTATGAGAGTGTTAAGTTGATAGCAAGTTATGAGAGTGTTAAGTTGATAGCAAGTTATGAGAGTGTTAAGTTGATAGCAAGTTATGAGAGTGTTAAGTTGATAGTAAGTTATGAGAGTGTTAAGTTGATAGCAAGTTATGAGAGTGTTAAGTTGATAGCACGTTATGAGAGTGTTAAGTTGATAGTAAGTTATGAGAGTGTTAAGTTGATAGTAAGTTATGAGAGTGTTAAGTTGATAGTAAGTTATGAGAGTGTTAAGTTGATAGTAAGTTATGAGAGTGTTAAGTTGATAGCAAGTTATGAGAGTGTTAAGTTGATAGCAAGTTATGAGAGTGTTAAGTTGATAGTAAGTTATGAGAGTGTTAAGTTGATAGCAAGTTATGATAGTGTTAAGTTGATAGCAAGTTATGAGAGTGAAAAGTTGGCAAGAAGTTATGAGAGTGTTAAGTTGGCACGATCTGATGAGAGTGTTAAGTTGATAGCAAGTGATCAGAAATCAACTGGAAATGTTAGTGGTAATTGGCAAGATTGGTGGGGAAATAGCAAGGGTAAGGCAAAGAGACAAATATGTGGATGGTGTTACCAGGTGGCATACTCGGGAGAGAAACAGACTTTATCCAAGACGCTGTTGCGAACCGTGGCCGTCGTCGCTTATTGGCATGGCACATGCTAATGATAACGTACATCTATTGTGCTTGTGGCCTTACTTTATCCTAGTTATTTGATTTTTAAATAGTTCCTTTATGAATATAAATAAGTTGCCGTTCAATTTTAGCAGTACATTCAACTCACTCGTACGAGCGCACAGACATAAACAGGATAAAACCACAAAAACCACGGGTCTCAACTTTAACCAACGCTGAAGAAGCAGGTTGTTTACGAATCAAGCAAGCAAGCAAGCAGTACATGCAAGCTCGACGAGAGATAAGGAAAACCACTCCATCAAATATGACTTAACTCTCACATTCTTTAAGAGTTAGAAGATAAAAGACGTGGGTTTGGTACGAACAGTTATCATAGATTCAGAGAACAAATCTTTGTGCACACCTGTGAATCTATTTCCCAGGCCATGCAAGTGTCTGTAGCCCACACACACACACAAATTGAGAACTGATTGTTTGACTTCCGAATAACCCTTGGTCAGTCAGTTAATCTGTCGTGGTTCCAACTTCACGGCAAAGGGTCGCCCCACTATGATCCGTTCCTGTGCCAGTGAATATCACTAACTGCCTCATGGGAGAAGTGGAACAGACAAGAGTCTCGAAAACCAACAGCCTGCACGGGTGTACCACAGAACCCATAGTGAGCGCCTACAATGTAGACATCTAATCTACTACAGAGTATCAATGACTGGTAGCTACGGGACTTCAGGATTGTTAATTAATCACTCTTATATTAACACAGCACAGACTTTTCGCCCGTGTGTGGCCGGGGCTCATAAGAGAAGCAGAGAATTGCTGCTTTCTAACCTAACATGCATGCCGTGATAGGCGAATAAGAGGGTAGGGGGGGTGAGACCGGTCATCGCATCCTGTAGAAAACGTAGCTGCAAAGCCCATCCAATTATGAATAAGTCTACACTGGGCTTGGCATGAGTTGGTTGGTGGTACAATGCTTCAGTAGGAGATAACTTGTAGAAAAAGAGAAGAAGCAGACAGACTCCAAGTGGAAAGCAGCATCCCGCCAGACACCCGAAGAAAGCCCAGAGGAGGAATCCGACACCTCTGAAGTTGACTGGAGCACAGATGATGAGGAATACATCGAATGGAGAGGGGAAAAAAAAGACTTGTAAATGAAAGAAGAAAAAAAAAGCTAAAAAAATATGAAGAAGACGAGGCAAAGCTTCTAGAGAAAATGGATGAGTTTGCGGCACTGATAACCAAACAGCTCAAAAAAAAAAAAAAAAAAAAAAGGTCCTTATAAGGACTGCATCATATCAAAAACGACAAACCAACACTGACCAAATAAACCGCCAGAGAAGACGGACACAAAGGAGAACTTGCCGGCCACTCCCCCAGCTGACGATACAGACACAAACCTTTCAAAATCGATAAGCCAGCTAACACTGGCGCAGAAACCGAGAACAAGTTAAATCGCACCATGAACCACCACAAATATAACTAACGTCACAGATGCTAGTTGAACGTTGGTGGAAAGTTTTTTTTTTTTTTTTCTACAACTGGAACTGGAACTGAAACGTGGATAATAAGCAGACACATTGAAAATAATGTAATGGTAGTGGAAATGTGGTTCATGCTGACAATCCGAAGAATACCTTTGGAAGACAGAAAAACCAATGAGCAAGTCCTAATAGAAACAAATGAAAACCATATAATGATTAGATAAATTAAACGTAGCCAGTCTAGATATGTGTGCATGTCCATTGTCATCATGTGCCATGCCGATAAGGTGAGCGGTGATATTTGCAGTTCTTGTCTCGACCATACCACGTGGCCAAGCCATCCAGGTATCTATTTCTCTGCCTTCCCCTTGTTCTTTTCCCTTCAACCTTACCAGTTGTCACTAAGTTCTCCTGTTTATTTCTTCTCATAACATGCAAAATTGGAGGAAAAGAACAAGGGGAAGACAGTGCAGTAAATATCTGCATGGCTTGACCTCATGGCATAGCCGAGACAAAAACACAGAGCTGATCCACGACTCTGGTGATCGTGTGGGATGGCGGAACATGACCGCCCACGATTATCGGCCTGGCACATAATGATGATTTCGCCGTTGCTTTAATACCCAGTTCAGTGTGGCAGCGACAGTAGCAATCCCACCACAATGATTGTGTTTAACAGCTTCCCAGCACGCTAATAATAACACAAGTCTTCAATAATTGTACACTCACACAGGCCTCGTCGTGAGCTGGGAATTGTCACGAGATATTGTTATCTCCAAAAGACTGTTATTTTGTCGGCCTTCCATACGCTTTTTAAAATAGTTCCGCGAGAAAGAAAAAAAAAAGAATATTTTCTTCTGTCTTATGTCGTATGAAACCTGGGCCTTCCCACCTTTTGGGAGCTTAAGTGCTGTGTAGAATGCTGTATTTATTATGTACTAACTGACCCGGCCCGGCTTCGCCCAGACTCTGGTGGGGAGCATCTCATTTAATTCATATAAGTAGTCATATAAGTTCTCGTTCCCGTTACCGACTATCTGTCTGTCTGTCTGTCTGTCTGTCTATCTGTCTGTCTGTCTGACCCGGCCAGTCTTCGCCCAGACCCTGATGGGGAGCATCTCATTTAATTCATATAAGTAGTCATATAAGTTCCCGTTCCGACTATCTATCTGTCTGTCTGTCTGACCCGGCCCGGCATCGCCCAACTCCTGGTGGGGAGCATCTCATTTAATTCATATAAGTAGTCATATAAGTTCCCGTTCCCGACTGTCTGTCTGTCTGTCTGTCTGTCTGTCTGTCTGTCTATCTATCTATCTGTCTGTCTGACCCGGCCCAGCCCATGGTGGAGAGCATCTCATTTAAATTATATAAGTAGTCATATAAGATCCCGTTCCCGACTATCTGTCTGACTGTCTGTCTGTCTTGGGTAAATGTAGGAGGGAGGACGAAGAGGGAGGTGGAGGAGGGAAGAGGAGGGAGGAGACAGGAGGAGTAGGGAGGAATAGGAGGGAGGAGGAGGAGGGAGGAGTAGGGTGGAGGAGGAGGCGAGGAGGAGGGAGGAGGAAGAGGGAGAAGGAGGGAGGAGGAGAACGCAGGAGGAGAAGGGAGCAGGAGGAGGAGAGGGAGGAGGAGGGAGGAGGAGGAGAGAGTAGGAGGAGGGAGGAGGCGGAGGAGAAGGAAAGAGGGAGGAGGAAGAAGGGAGAAGGAGGAGGGAGGAGGAGGAGGGAAGAGGAGGAGGGAGGAGGAGGAATGTGAAGGGGAGGAGGAGGGAGGAGGTAGAGGGAGGAGGAGGAGGGAGGCGGAGAGAGGAGGAGGAGAGAGGAGGAGGAAGAAGGAGGAGGAAGAATGTGAAGGGAGGAGGGGGGAGGAGCTAGAGGGAGGAGGAGGAGGTAGAGGGAGGAGGCGGAGAGGGAGGAGGAGGAAGGAGGAGGGGGAGGAGGGAGGAGGAGTGATGAGGAGGAGGGAGGAAGAGGGAGGAGGAGGAATGTGAAGGGAGGAGGAGGGAGGAGGTAGAGGAGGAGGAGACGTAGTGAGGAGGAGGAGGAGGGGGAGGAGGGGAGGAGGAGGGAGGAAGGAGGAGGGAGGAGGAGGAATGTGAAGGGAGGAGGAGGTAGAGGGATGAGGAGGAGGGAGAAGGAGAAGGGAGGAGGAGGGATGAGGAGGAGGAGGGAGGAGGAGGAAGAGGGAGGAGGATGAATGTGAAGGGGGAGGAGGGAGGAGGTAGAGGGAGGATGAGGAGTTAGGAGGAGGAAGGAGGAGGAGGAGGAGGGATAGGGAGGAGGGGAGGGAAAGAGGAAGAGGTAGGAGGAAGAGTGGAGAGGAGGAGGGAGGAGGTAGAGGGAGGAGGAGGGAGGAAAAGGGAGGAGGAGAGAGGAGGAGGAGGGAGGAGGAGGAAGGAGGAGGAAGAGGGGGGAGGATGGAGGAGGGAGAGGGAGGAGGAGGAAGAGGGAGGAGGAGGAAGAGGGAGGAGGAGGAGGGAGGAGGGGAAGAGGAAGAGGGTAGGAGGAGGAGGGGAGAGGAGAAGAAGGGAGAAGGAGGAGGAGGGAGGAGGAGGAGGAGGGAGGAGGAGGGGAGAGGAGAGGGAGGAAGGAGGGAGAGGAAGGAGGGAGAATGAGGAGGGGAGGACGGAAAGGGAGGTGGAAGAGGAGGAGGAGGGAGGAGGAAAGAGGTAGGGGGCAGGAGGAGGAGGAAGGAAAGGGAGGAGGAAGAGGAGGAGGGTGGAGGAGGAGGGAGGAGGTAGGAAGAGGGAAGAGGGAGAAGGAGGGAGGATGATGAGGGAGAAGGAGGCAGGAGGAGGAGGGAGGCAGGAGGAGGAGGGATGAGGAGGGAGAGGGAGGAGGAGGGAAGATGAGGGAGGAGAGGGGAGGAGGCGGTGGGAGTAGGAGGGAGGAGGATGGAGGAGGAGGGGAGAGGAAGAGGGAGAGGGATGAGAGGGAGGAGGATGAGGAGAAGGATGGAGGGAGGAGGTAGAGGGGGAGAGAGTTCGCCATTCCGAATTCATACTCGTCTAGTTCTTCCCTTCTACACGACTGTAGATAACTTCCTTACACATAAAAAGATGAATTGTTATTGATATTGCCGTGGCATGGAGGAATATCAGCAGCAGAGTTGATCCAAAAAACCAAAGACTGAGATCTACGGAGAGCCATGAACGCCTATGCCAGCCGGCACGGCACTTGATGATGATGATTGCCGTGTGACGATTCTGTGTAGTCACGTCATTTTCTTCCCTTTCCCTAGCGTTTTGGTTCGGGGATTCTTTCATCATCATCATCATATATTTACGTACGTATTTTGGGAGGGGGAGGAGGGAGGAGGAGGAAGAAGAAGAAAAAACTATGACAGTTGACAGCTCTGGAATGAAAGGAAGGCGTGTAGAAAATTTCATCTCAATCGGATGGGCCGTTCGCGAACAAATAAAGGACATACATATATACATACACACATATATACATACATACATATATACATACATACATATATACATACACTCTGTTTTATAGATATAGATTTATTTCATGTATATAATTTATGTCGCCGTCTGCAGGCCCAGGGGCAGTGAACCCTGATTTACAATCTTGATAGAGTCAGTTCGAAGTCAACCGCAAGCGATTTGTGAGAAGATAGCTTTGCGTTGATTTTCATAATATTGTGAGCGTCGGCCGTTCAGATAGCGAAAATAAATTACTTGAAAGTAAAATTGCCTTGAAAATAATAAACCGCCAGTAAATTCTGGGGTTTATAGCAACGTCCTATAAAAGATATGCTAGCATGTATATATGTGTATATATTCTGTCTTTTGTAGTGAGGTTCCATTAAGGAAGATTGGGGTACCATTTGCTTTATTTGTTCTAATAATCTTTGTATTTCCCTTAAGGATATTTACATCTATTTGCTGTGAGCGCCCAGCAACTAAGTGTGTTTAATTTATTTCGCGTTAGATTTCGTATCTCGACAGTACATCAATGGCTTCAGCGAAGTCCGGATCATCAAGTTGTGCTAGTCCATTGAATTCCATTTCTGGTGGTTGTTATTGTGGTCTTCATAATCCAGCCTATATTCAGTTGAATAATAAAGGTGATAGATGGCTTCCTTATCACACATGGAAACCCAAACTTATTTGTTCGTTTTCCCCCATGAAGAACAACAACTGAATGTCTTTATATTTAGTTTTTATTAAGTTAATGATCTTTTCTGAGATCCCATAGTGACGCATTAGAGATTCCCTGTTACTGCAGTCGAAGGTCTTTTCATTGTCCACAGATACATATAAGGATGGTAATTTTATTTAAATGCTTTCCTCTACTATTAAGCCTAAAGTAGCTATCTGGCCAGTGCTAGATATGTTTGGTCAGAAGCTTCCCTGTTCATCCCTTAGTAGTTTGCCAATGACATCGCTTAATCTGCAGTTAATCCCTTCAGAAGGATCTTGCTGAATATGTTCACTGAAACTTACAGTAACATTATTTCTCTGTAATTTTCACATGTGAGACCTTGTCTATGTACAACTGGTGAAAGAATGTATGTACATTGTAATGTACGCAAAATTAACAGTTAAAATTATTCTGGATGCCCTTTGTTTTGTTAAAGTATTAGTCATAAATGAAAATAATTGGCCAAAAATGAATTATGGTGGGAACGGTGGCGATCCGGCTAGGATACAATCTGGTGTGGCTGTGAATGGTGTACATTTTGATTAATGTAGGTTGTGATTTGTTAAGTTCCTCTTCCGGGTGAGTATTGATAGTGTAAGGTGTGAGAGTGAGTTGTATTACGATATGTTCTCATCTGTGCGTATTGTGATAGGATAGATTCTCATTCGGTCGTGTTGTAATAGAATAAATTCTCATTCGGATGTGTTCTGATAGGGTAGATTCTCACTAGGCTGTGTTGTGATAGGATAGATTATCATTCGGTCGTATTTGATAGTTTAGTTTCTCACTCGGGTGTATTGCGATCAGATAGGTTGTGGTCGAGATAGGTTTTTCTTGACACAATCGATGTTAACATTAGATCTTCTTGTCTGCCCTTTGTGGGTGTTTACTGCTTAACTTTATCTTTTATTTTTAACTTTTACTTTTAAACCGAAGAAGGCACAAGCTTGTTTGGTTGGAATCGCTTCGAGACTGCCTTCGTTTCTTTACAGAAGCAAAGCCGATCCTGATGTGTAGCCATTTTTTGTTGATCTATATATGGTTGGTATATTAACCCAATTTACTTTACTAATTAATGTAACCCCTTTTATCCCATACAATGATTACTGAACCGCCTTACGTGAGTTGTTATAGTAATTCGTCCTAACTCATCTTAACACACTGGAGCAGTGGCACGTGACGACTAGCACGCTAACCTGCCGGTCAGATGGTCGTGTGTTCGAATCCTTATCGAGTAGGATTGTTTGTTGTTTTTGGTAGAACCTGTCCCCCAGACTGACCTAGTCTAGAATGGGTACCATAAAAGGTCTCAGGGCGTAACGGCGACCGGCGTGATAGCGACCACGTTATCCATCGAATGCCGATGGGTCTATACAAGTGAGGGGCTAACACCTTAAACACAAGGAATCGAACCCACAACCTTCGGAGCGCGAGGCAGACGGCTTGAACACTTTGCCACGAAGACTCCCAGGGCTAGCACTTTATACCAATACGACCCTAAGCGCGGGAAAGAGTCCTTTAATTAGTCACAGATTTAGTTTAGTTAAGAATCACTTTCTTTGCACAGACGTATATCTCCGAAGTGTCCAGGCTCGCCTTGTCCGAGGTGGCTAGACGTCTGAACCAATATCCCAGGAGCAGGAGAGAGTTTACCTTCATTTTCTTATTTCATATACTTTTTCTTCTTTTGTTCGCATGATGTTTGTATACAACTGCAACGTTGTCTCTTGTATGAATTTAACTGTCTATTTTATTTCACTCAGTATTTTATAAAGTGTATCATCCAAAGTTGATTCTCTAGGCCAGAAGGTTTGCCTAGATATGTCGTATTTAGGGCAGTCTTGGAGTATGGGATCTGCTGTCTTTGGCGCCAATCCACATGTGCACACGACTGATTCGTCAATCTTGAATTTCCATACATGTGGTTGCGTAATCAATTGTGTCCTGTTTTGATGCGCAGAATAACTCATATCATATAAAAGCCACACTGTCAATCTTGAGAAACGAATCAGATCTGAAACGAGCCAGAGTTGGGCGTGGTAACCTGTTAAATCCTTTAACACTGACTTCCCGTCTATTATCATTCCTCCTGATTTAAACTCCCAGTCAGTAGTTATTAACGTGGTTCAATGTGAACAGTAACAGCTTGTATCTATAACATGATTTGCTTAACACGTCCTATACCAACTACTCACCAACTAACCGTGCGTTCATTAATGTATGTCCATACATATATTTTTGTCACTCGTAACTAACTGAACACGAAAGAGAATTAGCTCACGCCCAGCATCAAGTCTATGAAAGTAAGATACTCTCATACCAACTTGAACATTGAAGACAACTGGTTCAAACAGAGCACCAAGTTTCGGAAACTAAAATACTTGGCATATTAAACATAACAGCGGCATTACAAAACAAACAACAAAAACAGAAGGTAGGTACGCGAAGAGGCATGGCCACCACATGAAGGTGCACGGACACAAGACACGGCATCTTACTGATCCAGGGACGACGAATATCGGAATCTTCTGAGGCTATCAGATAACAATAACAACAAGTATTATTGCGCTCACAGAAGGGAAGTAAATAGAGAAAAGACGCACTAACACATAAATTTGAAAGCTATATAATTACACCGGTCGAATAACGCACGATTACGGTCGATGTGTTTGGTGTTTGTATTTGACCTATGTGGTTAATCTAAATTATGAGACCATGGTGAATCTCAATGGTTTGATACGAATTCTGTCCGTATTCATAGTGTTTGGTTCATGTGTATGATAGACACGACCAACGAAGACACTTTTTTTGGAATGTCTAGTTGGTCGTGCGTCGAAGTACACTTGTTCCTGCAGCGAGGCGCCGTCGTCGTCGACAGGTTCGATCCCGTCGGTAACTATTATAGCTTTCAAATTTTATGTTGTCTAGTGCGTCGTCTAATCTCTATTTCCTTCTTCTCCTTCTGTGAGCATCAAATAATACTATGTGTGTTTATTTGTTTAATCGTCTTAGTGGTCTCAACGGTTCTCCCCATTTATTTCTTGTGTTTACGTGATCAGGATGACGTTCTGCAGTGGACCTGCAGCATGGTAACGATGAACTGTTTGCGACAGAAGGAGTTAGCAAACGTATCAATAAAATTATTATCAATGAACGCAATGTGAGTTCTTTGGTACTTTGGTGTAGTACATGTTAAACAAATCCTGTTATAATCACAAGCTTTCACTGTTGACATTCAACGAAATTAATAGCTATTGACTGGGCTTTTACATCCGGAAGAATGATTATAGAATGGAAGTCGGTATTAAAGGATTCAGTAAACAGCAGACCGAAATGATATCTTGCTGTGGTCAGAACGCGACTAAATATAGATTCATTTTCACATTAAGGGATGCGGGCATTACAAGATAATGACGCAAAATGTGACCCTGGACACATTAATGTTAAAAGGAAATAAAGACAGGATGTAAAGTATCTAGGAGGGGGAATAATGGGTACACATACGGAGACTACCACTCATCACCTCCTCCTACTGTCCTCTATCTCTCATTGGAACATAGATATGTGCGATAATACGAAAGGCGGTTTCGCAGTTTTTAAATTTATTTCATGGGAGAGGAATGTAGACTGTTTTCTTCCATGCTTCGTGCCAAATGCGCTGTTTCAGATATTCCCACAGTGCTGTTTCAGATATTCCCACTGTGCTGTTTCAGATATTCCCACAGTGCTGTTTCAGATATTCCCACAGTGTATGTTAGATCGGAAGCTCACTTCTACTGCCTGGTTTGGTTCTGATTGTTTGAAGTCACAGCCTGGTGATTTCCCTTTCTTCAGACTGTATTATTGATCATACTTTCTATAATAAACTGTTATTCTTTCTCTTCGCGATCTGATAAATTGTCTGCTCTTTGTCTTATCTGTTGACGTCCACAGTACTCCTTTCACCTTTCTAATATATTGTTATCTGTCTGTTACAGTGTTGCCATTCCCATAAATTATTATGTGCAAGGTTGCCAGATTGTGTAGCTGAGAAACCGGGACATTGCTCTACAAACAATTAGAACCAAACCAAGCAGTAGGGCTAGTCATCTCCCGAATCTAGCATGCACTGGGAATATCTGAAACAGCGCTGTTTAACCAGACGCATGGAAGAGAGCAGTCTACATTCCTCTTCCATAGAAAGGAAATGTAAAATGGTGGACCAACTTTCGTATTGTCGCACTAATAGGTTTCGTTAGCAACATCTTTCTGTCATCGTTAAGAAATGCAGAGTAAATTGAAGTTTTTCAGACCTGTTTCGTATACTGGGGTTAGGCTGTCGGCTGTTCAACATCAGAAATTGTGGAACATTATGAGAGATATATGGATTCAAGCGCATTTGATCCAAGAAATTGAATCAACAAACAAATTTCAGAGTAGCCGGTGAAACATCAAACTGGACTGGGCCACTAAAGGGGCTAACAGAGGACTGCATTCTCTCCCCATGCCCGTTCAGTAACTATGCAGAAAGCATAATGACAGAAGTAAAAAAAAAAAATGAGTTTAGTGACAATGTTGGTCGTCGTCATCATCACCATCATCATCATCATCATCATCATCATCTTCCACTTCTGCCGTCAAGCGTCTTGGGGAGGAATAATTTGCGCTCCAGCACCCGGTCGGCGTTACTGGATAGTGTTATTCCGTGTTATTGTACAGTGTCTTTGATGTCGTCAATCCATTTTCTTCTCTGACGTCCTCTTGGTCTCGTCGCAGATGATCTTTGATGTAAGGCCAGTCAAGGTAGTTGCTGGTGTTGCATTCTAACGACATGGCCAAACCCCTTGATCTTCTGTCTTTCAATAAATGTGGTACAAGTTGTTGATCCCACTGTCTGTAATGTTGGTCAAATCATGAAATAAAATATTTCAAGGACACTTTCACACATCGTAGCCTCATTGAGCTTATGGTGCCAGTCCCGTATTTGCATAGACCCGTCGGCACTGATTGGTTTCTGTGATCAATATCATTATGGTCACCTTTACTTCCCAAGACATTTTCTGTTACCAGTTTAAAGCTGGGTAATTTGGGAGCCCGGGTCATTTTCTTTTTTAAAATGAAACTTATTATCGCCAAACTGGAAGGCGAGCGTTTAAAGATGCATTCTGTCAGTTGCATGTCCCTTGCAGAACTTCGCTCCCATAACAACCGTCCGGAAAACTTTTCAGTCATAAGCAAGATGTCCTGCATCTGATACATTTATCGCACCCATCTTGCACCCATCTTCTCTTTGGCCTTCCTCTTCCTCTCTTCCCGGGCATATGTTCCTCCATGATTGTTATCTCCAGACTTTCATGATGTTTCGAGTTACCAAAATATTTCAATGTTCTTAGCTTTATCATCTTTAGTTGCCAACTTGTTTAGGGATTATTGTAAGCTAAATTTCAAAGCTGCCCTCCATAGCCAAAGACTTGCGAACGCGTTTCGTGAGCCTTACCAGGCTTTCAAAACGCAGCAGCGACCCATTTGTGCAGTAGACCGTGTTATAGCGTGTTGGTATGGGAGCCGGTATTTCAGAGAGCAATGGCAACTATAAATAAATGTTTGCATATCCTTTACAGGACATTGCTGTCAACATCAGCATCTTTCAGCTGATTGTTGATTTCTTGGCAAGATTACGTTCAGTAGTTTGCCATTGCTTTCTGAGCGGCCGGCTCACATACCCCGTAAGTTATCGACGCGATTCGACCCACTGCTGATTCGCACCGTCGTCACGTTACTTACGAGAGTACCCGAGTTTACGGAGAAAAGTCGCTAACCTCTAGGCCAGGAAGCCGGCTAATGGCAAACTAATGAACTTAAAAAACTTGCCTAGTACATCAGCAGCAGCTGGAAAATGCTGATGTTGACTGCAACGTCCTGAAGGGGATAAGCAACATTTAAAAACAAACAAAATTCAAACCTTGGTTAAATTATCAACCGTAATGGGGACTGTTTAAAAAAAAGTCATACGGAGACCAGCAATAGCAATGCAGAGGTTAATCAGCATTAACAGCCTATGGCACAATGCCACGGTGGTTTTGACAGAATAATGATGGTCGTCATGGGTCATAGAAGAAGTGGCAATAGTCGGCTAGAACGAGGATGGACACGGAACATTGAAGATGCCTTTGGCATGAGTCATGACAATGCACCAGGCACAAGACCCGGCAAACGATCTAGAATCGTTTGGTCTAGCCTAAATGGAGCGACCTTCTGCAAAAGTCCTGATTAGTTAGGTTGCATATCCTTTACAAGACGCAGCAGTCAACCCCGCATATCCTTTACAAGACGCAGCAGTCAACCCCATCATCTTTTGGCTGTTCGTCATTCCTGGACAAGTTTTATGTTCAGTAGTTTGCCATTGCTTTCTGAACGACTGGCACCCATACCATTTCATGAAACAAACAAACAAAAACAAAACGTAAGGCGGTCTGTGCTGGTCTCCGGGGCGAAGAAGTTATGGACGCGTTTCGTAATCCCGCTTACCCTCTTTCGAAACACAGCTGCGCGTGATTTCACAGAAGACCACCTTGCGCTGGGTTTTAACGAATTGGTAAGGGCGCCGGTCATTCAGAAAACAATGGCAAACTACTGAACGTAAACTTGCCAAGACATCAACAACAGCAGTAAAATGCTAATGTTGACAGCGATGTCCTGTAAAAAAGATATGCAAACAAAAAAAGCTGTCTGCTGCCAAAGTGCCCACAGCTGTGTTTCTATCACGGTATGCGGGATCGTAAACTGATTAGAGTCATTAGACGCAGACAGTCAAAATTTTTTGGGCAGGCTATGAGAAGAAATGAATTGGAGAACTTAGTGACGACTGGCAAGATCGAAGGGAGGAGACCAAGGGGAAGACCTAGAAGCAAGTACCTGGATGGCTTGGCCTGGTGGCATGGTCGAGACAGGAACACAGAGCTGATCCACGACTCTGGTGATCGAGTGAGATGGCAGAACATGACCGCCCACGCTTACCGGTATGGCACATGATGGATGGATGGATGCGGGATTACGAACTGCATCCGTAACCTCTTCGCCACGGAGCAGGCAAGGTCCTGATACATGATGATTTGTTGCTACAAATAGCTGCCCGGTGTTTTCGGAATGACTGTCCCGCTAGAAAACAAACACTGATAAGTAATGAGGTTATTCCGTGCCACAGTCTCAACACATCTCGTATTTCTGCTGCAGCACATGGGCTTGATAGCAACATGTCTGTCTGTCTGTTGTTGTTGTTGTTTTTTTGTGTGCTATGTATGTCCTTTAGTTTTCTGTTTTCTTGAATATATGTGTACCCTGGCTGGTCTTACTGTATCGGTGTCAAGCTAGCGTTTACATGTATGTTCACATATCTTAATACATTCCGTTGTTCTTGCAGTCTGTGCTGAAAAGTGTCTTTAGTGTCTGTCTAATATTAATTCATAGTTGTGAGTAACTTTTGTTTAGTTTTAGCTTTCTATTGAGACTATCTGTTAGGTAAGATCAGGCATGGCCTATTCTTTTATCAGTTTATGTTCCATCTACTCTTTTTCTTCCTGTCACTTTTTCAGCTAATTCTATCTATCTATCTATCTATCTATCTATCTATCTATCTATCTATCTATCTATCTATCTATCTATCTATCTATCTATCTATCTATCTATCTATCTATCTATCTATCTATCTATCTATCTATCTATCTATCTATCTATCTATCTATCTATCTATCTATCTATCTATCTATCTATCTATCTATCTATCTACTATCTATCTATCTACTATCTATCTATCTATCTATCTATCTTCTATCTATCTATCTATCTATCTATCTATCTATCTTATCTATCTATCTATCTATCTATCTATCTATCTATCTATCTATCTATCTATCTATCTATCTATCTACTATCTATCATCTATCTATCTATCTATCTATTATCTATCTATCTATTATCTACTAATCTATCTATCTATCTATCTATCTATCTATCTATCTATTCTATCTATCTATCTATCTATCTACTATCTATCTATCTATCTATCTATCTATCTATCTATCTATCTATCTATCTATCTATCTATCTATCTATCTTTTTATCTGCCCGTCCGTCCGTCTATTTATATACCTATTTATCTGTATGTCTGTCTCTCCCTGCCTGTCTGTCTGTCTGACTGGCTGTTTGTCTGTCCCCCTCCCTCAATCCATCAGTTTGTCTATCCATCCACATGTTCGTCCGTCCTTTCATTCATCTGTCTATGCCATCTATTAGGAGTAATGGTATTTGCGTCTTCATTGACAAAAACAAAAACCTATGTGATAAGTGCCTTTGTTGCTCGTATCGCAACCTAGCAGATTTTCCTACTCTCGACAACCCAATGATATTCTTATGAGAACACCCGACTGGCTGTTGCTGAACTAAAGTTAGCCATTGTTACAGCGAATCCTAGCAGACTCTCCCCCTTGTTTCATAGTTCAGAACGCATCAGTGATAGTGTTAACGAGATTTCTATCCTCTTGGTTTCTCAATTTTATTTTGTTCTCTCCATCCTCCCTTCGCTGTTCAAACAAGCACTTTTTTTACCCATTAAGTTACCGCACAGAAGTACTCTGGGAGTATAGCTGGCCATGTCTCCTTCCCGTCGTCTCTTAGATTCTGGCAGATACCTCTACTCTTTGAATATTGATTAATCAATACACCTAGCAGCTACCGACGTCATAAACGCACGAGAAATGGGGAAATCAAAGCGAACAGCGCGTGATGTATGCTTCATTCATGGTTTTCGCTGGATGTCCATAAATACAACAGCGTGCAAGTATAAATAATACTAACACATTGCTTCGTATGCGCCCTGTGTCGCTGCTTTACTTGAATTTATGTATATTATAAATACATTGATGAGTATTGGTTGATATCTAGAGAAGGTGAGGAGAGAGAAGTAGATAGAAAGGGCGCAGTCGTCAGTAACTTTCAATTGATATTACCGAGGGCGCTGTTGGCGATCATGTTTCTTCATATCTCGCGATGTCCAGAACAGTTTTGTTTTTAATTCATTCGTTGACATTTGCTTGCATGGCATGTTGGAAAGAAATTCTGGTACAGAATCTTTTCATATCGACCTCTCTCTCTCTCTCTCTCTCTCTCCTCTCTCTCTCTCTCTCTCTCTCTCTCTCTCTCTCTCTCTCTCTCTCTCTCTCTCTCTCTCTCTCTCTCGCTCTCTCTCTCTGTCTGTCTCTTCTCTGTCTCTGTCTCTCTCTGTCTCTCTCTGTCTCTCTCTCTCTCTCTCTCTCTCCTCTCTCTCTCTCTCTCTCTCTTTTTTTTTTTTCTTTCTTTCTTTCTTCCCTAAAATATTTCTACCTGTTACTATACGCTCTGGTTTAACTCTTTCGGATATTAGGTGTAGTTGAAAGCTTTAGACACACCCTGTTCAAAACAGTGTCTTCTCTTAAATTAAGTTGCCTAATCGCTCCAATAACCGCGTTTCTTTCTTATTCTAGTGCGTTTACGGCTATGCTGCGATACTGTCATTGCAAACGGTGCCGGCAGAGTGGACCAGGAGATATAAAATGAAATAGTAAATAATAAACGTCGAGACAGTTTTTAACTGGCACACTGTACCGACAGCGTTACAGGCATAACAGACCAATAGGTGTTTAGTCTCTCCGTGCACTTGAGACGTAAGGATGATAATAATTCGCGTAGGGAACTGATTCCATACACGCCCGATTATTCCATTAGATCTGGCCGACATATTCCAAGGAAAGACCAGATGTACACATAATCAGACTGCAACTTGTACCAGCAGCATCATAGCGACCTCTTCGTTGGCTGTTGAAGATGACGGAGTATGGGAATGTGCCGAGTGATGCGGGTTCTTGATTCAACTAAACGCAACTCTTCCGCTCGTGCGTACCCTAGCACTAATTCCAATCTTGATTCCACATTACGATGTCATATACCGTGCTAAATGATAGCAATGTCATTGTGTATTATGAAGATCATAGCACTGATCGCCTGTCCAGGTGGAAGATTGTGACTACGGATGCTTTAGAAGCCGAACAATGAACTCACTTACTGCAATATGACAACGATAATACATAGATCCATAAAGGTACGTGAAGCTGAGATTTCTGATTAAAGTAATGGAGGTCAAAATTATCCACCTTTGATCATTCTAATAAGTGACTGAGAGTGTGACATGACAGCTGTCTTAATAGAAGGACGGGTAATTAAGTCAGTCTACATTCTTGTTCCGGTTTGGGTCAAGATGGCGGGGCGTGTTTTCTTCTAGCTTGACTTAATACGGTTGATCAACGGCTCGACAATCCGCCATCATAAAACTCCCCGTTGTCTCAGAATCAGATTTCTGGCAGTAAATGTTAGACGCTTCGCACAAACTTGTTGAATTCCTAGGATGTTCTCAAACTGGTTATCGGAACATTAAAATTTCAACGGCCAAGTGAATATCCAGGGTCTACAACAGGTAGCAGCGAACCGCCGGACATGGAGAGCCATGACTTCTGCCCTATGCGCCGACTTAGGCTCAAGAGGAAAGACTAACTAACTAACATTTTGTGGTGAATGTTGAAGCCTCGCATGCACCGGTTAGCCCAGTAACAGTTTTACTTCTCATTCTGGATTGATTCGGTGCGCTAGCGAAGTTGACAGCGAACTGAGCGGGTAATATCATGCGCAAGGTCGGACATGGGTTCGACGACTGGGCTCGTCGCTTGCCAAATTGAGGGAAATATTAGCCACCTATTCCTCCTGGCTCGCAAGTCTACAAAATGTGATGGCACTGTCACATCACAGACCCATGGCAGACAACTGCTTCGGGACAAATTGTAATTCTGGAAGTGAACTCACGTGATGAGATCTTGTACATGGTGTATTTTTAATTATTGCAGTGTTTGAAAATATTGCCGGTCCAAGTTTTGTATTTACCTAATATGTTGCATGAACTTTACAGAGGGTGAATACAAAACTTGGACCGGCAATATTTTAAAACACTGCAGAGTCATTAAAATACACCCTATATATAATGTAGGTACATCAGTGTAAGTTATGGCGTCTGGCATTCCGGCATTTCAGTTAACTGTTGTGTATACTTCTATAGAACGTTCTATAGAAGTAAACAAAGATCTACACCTTTGCTTTATTGACTACACAAAGGCTTTTGATAAAGTGAGACATGTCAACATGATAAGGATGCTTGAAGATCTACAAATTGATGGGAAAGACCTTAGACTTGTAAAAAACATATATTGGAAACAACAAGCTGCCATAAGAGTTGATAATGAAGTAAGCCAATATCAGCCTATTAAGAGAGGTGTGAGACAGGGATGTGTAATGTCTCCAGATCTGTTTTCCCTGTACAGTGAAAATATTTTCAGAAATATTGAAAATATGGAAGGAATCAACATTGGGGGACGATGCATCAATAACATTAGATATGCAGATGATACAGTCTTGATTGCAGACAATGAACAGGATCTGCAAAATTTAGTAGATGCGGTTGTTACACACAGTGAACAAGGGTTAGAATTAAATTGTAAAAAGACACAGATTATGGTCGTCACTAGGAAGAACGAAATACCACAGTGTAATATACAAGTAAATGGGAATATTCTTCAACAAGTGAATAGGTACAATTATCTCGGAACAGTAATATTTGATGGGAGATGCCTTGAAGAGATTAGAACAAGAATCGCCATGGCAAAAGTAGCCTTTAGCAAGATGAAAAACATACTGACCAATAAAAAGATGTCAATTGAAACGAGAAAAAGAGTGTTGAGATGCTACATAGAACCTGTACTTTTATATGGATGTGAAGCTTGGACAATGAGCAGCCAGGCTGAAAAACATCTGATGGCTGTAGAAATGTGATTTCTGAGGAAAATAAGAATACCATGGACAGCCAGAAAGACCAAGAAACAAATGAAGATCGTAAACTGATCAGAGACATTAGACGTAGACAGTCACAATTATTTGGGCATGTTATGAGAAGAAATGATTTGGAGAACTTGGTGACAACTGGTAAGATCGCGGGGAACAGACCAAGGGGAAGACATAGAAACAAGTATCTGGATGGCTTGGCCTTGTGGCATGGTCGAGACAGAAACACGGAACTGATCCACGACTCTGTTGATCGAGTGAGATGGCAGAACATGACCGCCCACGCTTACCGGCATGGCACATGATGGATGGATGGTTGTGTTTACAGTTCATCCTTTCCATTGCTCGACCCCCGCACTCAGCCTCGCATAATAATGACACATCAGATTGTTTTGATTTGATTACATTGGACACCCCCATGTTGGTTTCTTCTGATTGTTTTGTTGTGATTGCATTGTTTTGTCGTGATTGCATTGATTACATTGTTTTGTTGTGATTACATTGTTTTGTCCTGATTACTTTTTTTGTCCTGATTACATTGTTATGTTCGGATTTCATTGTTATGTTCTGATTACATTGGACACCCCCTAATTGTTATGTTCTGGATTACATTAGACAGCCCCTCATTAATTTGGTCTGATTACATTGGGCAGCACCTCATTGTTATGTTCTGATTACATTGGGTAGCACCCCATTCTTACGTTATGATTACATTGGGCAGCACCTCATTGTTATGTTCTGATTACATTGAACTGCACCTCATTGTTATATTCTGATTACATTGGACTGCACCTCATTGTTATGTTCTGATTACATTGGACTGCACCTCATTGTTATGTTCTGATTACATTAGACTGCACCTCATTGTTATGATCTGATTACATTGGACACCCTCTAATTGTTATGTTTTGACTACATTTGGCAGCACCTCATTGTTATGTTCTGATTACATTGGACAGCCCCTCATTGTTATGTTCTGATTACATTGGATGCACCTCATTGTTATGTTCTGATTACATTGAACACCCCCTAATTGTTATGTTCTGATTACATTGCTGGAGCATTGCACCAGAAATGACCTATGTATTACAAACTCCTTTTTTAAAAACAAAAGAGCTGCATAAGGTCACATGGAAACATCCAAGATTCGGCCATTGGCACCAGCTGGATTTCATCATCACACGGAGGCAACATCTGAACCATATATCATTGACTCGAAGTTACCACAGTGCTGACTGTGATACGGATCATTCTTTGGTTGTTGCAAGGGTTAAACTGAGACCAAAGAGAATCTACACAGCTAAACACAAATCTAGCCCCAGGATTGATATTATTAACACTCACGATCCTGAAAAGTGCTTTCAGTTTCAACAGCAACTTGAAGACGATTTCACTGATACACCCGAAATTGTACAGTAAGTGAAAAGTGGAGTCAACTTAAGGAAACTCTTTATAACACTGCAATAGGGGTTTACGGCACTGTGGATCATAAGACGCAGGACTGGTTTGCGGCAAACAGCCAGACTCTGCAACCCTTGATTGATAAGAAGAAAATAGCTCTCTAAAGAAACAAGGAAAGACCAACACGTAACACTCTGTGTGAGCTAAAGCAAGCTAGATGTGCAAAAGGCTGCCAGGCAGTGTGCAAATGATTATTGGATCAAATTATGTGAGTCTATTCAAATCGCAAGTGATAAGAGAAACATCAGAAGCATGTATGAAGGAATAAAGAAAGCCTGTGGTCCAATGATCAAAAGAAGTGCACCATTGAAAATCTTGACTGGAGAAATAACTAATAAGAAACAGCAGATGGGTAGAGCACTATTTGGAGATTTACTCAAGTGAGACCAAACTAGCGGATGATGCCCTCAACGCCATAGAGGCTCTACCAACTCTTGACCACCTGGACACACTTCCCACCACAACAGAAGTTAAGTGTGCTATAAATGAACTTGCATATGACAAGGCTCCAGGTAAGGATGGGATTCCAATAGAGGTTATCAGGAGTGGGCAAGACACACTCACTCTACAGATCCACCAGCTAATAGAGCTTTGCTGGCGAGAAGGACAAGTCCCACGGGATTTCAAAGATTCAAGCATCATAACACTGTACAAGAACAAGAGCGATCGAAGCGACTGCAACAACTATATGGGTATCTCACGTCTGTGTATTGCTGGAAAATTATTTGCCAGAATTGTTCTGCGCAGACTTCAAGTCCTAGGAGATCAAGTCTACCCCGAATCACAGTGTAGCTTTCGACAGAACCGGTCTACCATTGATATGATATTCTCATTGCGACAAATGCAAGAAAAATGCCGTGAACAGAATCAACCACTGTTTGTTGCCTTCATCGACCTCACAAAGGTATTTGATTTGGTCAGTCGTGAGGGTCTGTTCAAGGCACTAAAGAAGATTGGCTACCCACCAACTCTTCTGTCCATTGTGGAATCGTTTCACACAGGCATGAAGGGTATAATCAAGTTTGATGGTGCAGCTTCTGAAGAGTTTGAAATAAAGAGTGGAGTTAAGCAAGGTTGTATACTAGCTCCCACCCTCTTTGGAATATATTTTTTTACCAAAATTAGGAAGGTACTGATCAGAGAGTTGCTTTTTGCAGATGATGCTGCAGTTACGGCCCACTCTGAGGAAGAATTACAATGTCTACTATCTGCATTCTCCAATGCTTGTTCTAAATTTGGTTTAACAATTAGCATAAAGAAGACACAGATTATGTCACAAGGTGCACATGGGGTACCATCAATCGTTATTGACGATGCTGAACTAGAGATGGTAGACTATTTTACATATCTAGGATCAGTGGTAAATAGCAAATTATCCCTAGATCAGGAAATCAACATCCGGATTGGTAAGGCAACAACAACAATGAACAGGTTAAGAAAAAGAGTCTGGGAGAACAGGAAGCTTACTGCCAAAACAAAAGTCCTTGTCTATCAAGCCTGTGTCCTTAGTACTCTTCTTTATGGCAGTGAAACCTGGACAACTTACTCACACCAAGAGAAACGTTTAAACAGCTTTCATATGCGGTGTCTGCGAAGAATTCTTGGTATTAAGTGGCAAGACAAAATCACAAATACTGAAGTATTGGAAAGATCAGGTTGTGTGACGGTTTATTCCATGCTCAGTCTTCGTAGACTTAGATGGATAGGACATCTTAGGAGGATGGATGATGGTAGAATACCAAAGGACATCTTTTTTGGTGAATTACAGATGGGTAAGAGATCTCAGGGTCGGCCTCTACTACGATACAAAGATGTGTGTAAGCGGGACATGATTGATACAGGCATTGATAATGCACATTGGGAGCAAGTCGCCGCTGAACGTGTTGCATGGAGGGCAAACATCAGAAATGGAATAAAGACAAAGGAGAAAATTATTGCAGATAAGTCACACACCGAGCGTGTGAGACGTAAGATAGTGCATGATGGTGGAAATGACCACGTGTTCACATGCACCCACTGTGAACGAACATTTACAGCGCGAATTGGCCTTATCAGTCACATTCGCTACCGCCATGGGTAAAAGTTATGCCTTTTTGAAGCACAACCTATTGTCTGTCAAGACGGCAAGGTACCAATGATTACATTGGGCAGCACCTCATTGTTATGTTCTGATTACATTGGACACCCCCACGTTGTTTTCTTCTGATTACATTGGTTTGTTCTAATTACATTAGACAGCTTCTCATCTCATTCCAAATATATGCTTTGGCATGGTCATTTATTGAACTGCCATCCACGTAATTCCCCTCTTTATTCAGACTCCTCTGAAGTCATCTAACTGTTCATGTAATCGGCGGTTTGAATCAGTTGTCGCTCGCATGTGTGATTTGGCTTGGGCAGCGTGTGGAAGGATGACCACGCATGTATCTCATTACAATTAGTGGATGCGTCCCTAATGCAACCAAAGCATCTTAGATACGTTCGTTCTGACCTGCACTGTGCAAACCTGCGAGAATTGCTCATTTGCATTCTGTATGTCTGAAAAAAAACCACTGAATTGTTTGCTTCATTTCTCTAAGACCTCTTGAAAATAAATAAATTATAGATATTGATCGTCACGACTCGGGTGCAAATTGCATCACACGAAACTCATTCAGCGAAAAGGAAGTTGAGCTATTTATTTCATCACTGCCTATCTTCCTGTACAGATGCATGCCTGTCTTTTTTCATTTGTTCTTTATCTTTCCTTTCTTCATCTATTTACGTCTTGTCATATGAACAGAATGGATGAACTAGAGAAACTGGGCTCAAGTTCATAAAATGCTAACGAAAAGTGACAGAGCAAAATAGAGAAAGATGTGCGTGGAAAGCATAAACAACGAGACAACAATTGATGCAAACAAGTCAACTTCTTTAGAGTATCACATGACAGAAGTGACGGAGAGTTGTAGTTGCTAATGTATGCTGCAAATCAGGCACTCTATGAGGTTGAAAACTGGTTTAGTGTCACAGTATAACGGTATGTAAACTCCACATTTTACAGTAGAGGTGTAAGATGGAAGACTTCTACAACAGGTCACATAAGCATATGATGGCGCAGCCATACACAGCTCCTGGACACCTTTGAAGTAAAAAAAAACATTAACTTTTCTGATTCGCGGCGAAGGAGTAACGGACGCAGTTCGTAATCCGGCATAAAGAGTTCGAAACACAGCTGCGGACGATATGGCAGCAAACCGCCTTGCGTTGTTTTTTTTTTTTTACGAAATGGTTTGGGTGCCGGTCTTTCAGAAAGCTATGGAAAACTTCTGAACGTAAACTTGCCAAGTGATCACAAACAGCCAAACAAGGCTGAGGTTGACTGCTACGTCCTGTAAAGGATATGCAACTAACTTATCTGATTCAGTATCAAATGAAAGGTAGGTTAAGACCAAACATAGCACACAATCAAATGACCAATTATTATGTAAATTTCCGTTCACTGAGCATTGACATTGCGGATAAAATTCGAAACAAAACAAACAAAATGATGACCATAGTGCGTCGATATATGTTCCTGCTGTTCAAATGGTAGGTCACATTTGGCGATATATTATCCTTCGGAACTCAATGAATTAAACAATACACCTCAACTACCAGCCTGCATCTGTGACTTATGGGTTAGTGAACACAGATTCACAATCTAGGATTTAGAAACCTCTAGGCTGTGGGTTCCAAGCTCAGCAGCGGGCGATTTGGAAACAGATCGCTTTGCGTTGATTTGGATAGTATGAGCGTCGGACGTTAAGGAAGCAGTTGTAAACTACTAAAGTATAATTGCCTAGTAAACCACATACAGCTAATAAATGCTGGGGTTGGTTGCACAAACAGGACATGCAACTGTCCTTTAACACAGTACACACCTGTGAGAGCTGCCTGTTCTGCTCCACTCTCGTATCTCAAGTCTGTTATAAGTCGTGGTGGGAGGCGGGTCGGATCTAGGTGATACAAGTGAGTGGTCGTAAAAAGCGGGTCCCCCGGTTGGGATTTAGGCCAGGGTTAGTGATGTTCTTGCCGGTCTCCCTGGTCTAGGAGTTACACGACTTTCTCCGTAATCCCGTATACTCTCGTCAGTAACGTGACGTGCGCGAGAATTGGTAGCGGTTCTCTCCGCGTCGGTAACTTACGGGGTATGTGAGCCGGTCGCTCAGAAAGCAATGGCAAACTACTGAGCGTAATCTTGCCAAAAATCAACAATCAGCTGAAAGATGCTGATGTTGACAGCAATGTCCTGTAACAGGATATGCGAACACAACACAAAAAAAGTGATGTTCTTGCGAACGCGGTTCTTGAGCTGCTTACCAGGCGTTCGAAACGCAGCCGCGGTGCAGCAGATCCGTGTCGCGTTGTGTTATAACATGTTGATATGGGAGCCGGTCGTTCAGAAAGCAATGGCAAACTACTGAACGTAAAATTTGCCTAGTGCATCAACAGCAGCGGAAAAATACTGGTGTTGACTGCAACGTCCTACAAGGGATATGTAACATTAACAAAAAATTGATGTTACCCTCATATGTATTAGGTCTGTCTTCAGCCGTTCTCCTCGCGAAGCTGAACCCCTATCCAGTTGGAAGATGCTGACAATAGCTGCTCTATAACTTATAGTATATTCAATGTACAAATCATGCGACTGTAGACTGTCTTGTCTGGCAACCTATTTGATATTCTGACGCTTCCCTATTTTGCTGCTAATTCTTACAGTTGCTCTTTGTTAACAAAGCCTTTGCTTTATTATTAATCTTGTTGTGGGAAATTATGTAGAAGCTGCAGTTTTATATACGAATGCTGAGAACACTGTATATGAATCAACAACTCAATGAAGATATCTTAAAAGAAGTTAATTCACAAAGAGAAATGGTTACTCACATCAAAAGTGGTACCCCACAGTCTTTGGGCACGTTGTGATAAGGGGAAAGCTTTAGTACGCCGTGACAGCGGTGAAATGGGGGGAAAGAGATGCAGGACGAGACCGAGAGACAAGATGCTGGACAGTTTGGTATCATGGCATCGATGAATGTCGGTATCACAAATGATTGGCATCCACGAGATAGAAGGTTGAATGAAGACTGACATGATTACCAACGCAACTCGGCGAAGAATAAGCAACTACTAAAGTTTATGGAATGCGTCCTTTACATTTTTACAATATATTCAGGGTAAAAATGAAACAAACCAGGTGACAGTAGACAGTTTTGCCTCGCACCCTGCTTGGATAACTGGCGCCCTCCTAATTTGCTGTTAATTCTTGCAGTTGCTCTTTGTTGCCTGTATCTTTTCTTTATCATGATTGTGGTAGTCTTTGCTGTCAGCGTTTAAATGTTCCGCGGTTTCATTATTTTCTCACTGGGTTTTTACAGCCATTATTTTTCTGTTTGCTTAATTTCCTTGAATTGAACACGCCGGTAATATGAGAACCTGAGTCTGGCGGAAGGTGTGCCTCTGTCGAATAGCCTCATTTAGAGACGGCAGCCGTTGAATATTTATTACTAGTCTGTGTCTGATGCTGCTCTTTTGTTCGTGGCTGAATGTTTCCCTGGAGATGTTGTCGCAGCTTTAATGTTTTGGTGGCGTGACTGTTTGGAAGAGCTGAGTCTACACTTTTCTCGTAGAAAAAGTGTGTCTTCTGCATATGTCGATCTCAAATGTTTCATGTGTATTGTAGTTTTAATGTCTAACTTAAATGTATGTCTTAGATATGGACTGTAGTGGCTGTTTCTTTGTTTGAGAGATCATGTATGATTACATAATTCACTGGTAACACGATTGTGTTGTAATTTGTTTGTTATTCTGTCATCGAGTGGCTAGAACGACGGATTCTACTTCGGGTGACCCGGGTTCGAATCCTCGGTAAGGTGTGGGATTTTTTTCTGACGGCGGCAAAAAGAAAATCCTAACCTGCACAGTTCGCAGCGACTGCACTAGCCAGGCGGCCTTAATTCCTTAGGCTAAAAGACCCCTCTGCCATACACCGCAAGGTACCATATTGGCAGTAAATGACAGAATGACAGGAGTTAAACTTAGAACGTTGTGATTTTATTTTTCATAACTGTCTTCTTCTTCTTCTTCTTCTTCTTCTTCTTCTTCTTCTTCTTCTTCTTCTTCTTCTTCTTCTTCTTCTTCTTCTTCTTCTTCTTCTTCTTCTTCTTCTTCTTATTCTTCTCCTTCGTCGTCTCCTTCTGCTTCTCTACCTTATACATATGTGTTTGAGTACCATGTCAGTATAATGTATTGAGATCGGCGGTGGTGTAGCGACCAGATTCTCGCCTGTGGTCATGGGCTCTGTTCGCTTAGGATCGGGTTGGAATGTAAAAACTTGACCTTGGCCTCCCAGAGCGACCCGGCCTAAAATGGGTACCAGGAAATGTCTTGGGAAGGAAGGAAAGCTGGCGTGACACTGACCTCATGACAAACCGTGTGTCCATTGGTCCATACAAATATTGGACTAATACTTTATACCCATTGCGCCTTAAGGCGTTCAGGAGGACCCTTTACATTGTAATAATGTCTTCTGGAAAGAGCTGTAACCTCTGCCCCACAACTAGCATTATCACCGTTAGGCGCTGTATTCATGGGTTGTCTGGAGACTATCGCGCTTATATCAGATCCTGTGTTTCTGAGCGATATTCCATCATGTGCCATGTCGATAAGCGTGGGCGGTCATGTTCTGCCATCTCACTCGATCACCAGAGTCGTGGATCAGCTTTGTGTTCCTGTCTCGACCATCCCACGTGGCCAAGCCATCCAGGTATTTACTTCTCGGTCTTCCTCTTGGTCTCTTCCCTTCGATCTTGCCAGTGTTTCATTAGTGATGTTAACTGAGCGATATTTTCTTCGGTATAACATTGTCAGTTGACAATGCTGATCAATGAGTAAACAATTTCACTTTTGCTTTTGTTGAAGCACAACATTGCTAAAATGGCAATTTGTTTTCAGTTGGCATTATTTCTTTTTGTTATCTTTCCTTATACGTTTTGTTTCTTGCATGACACGTTTTTAACGTCATCTGCTCATTGGTTTCATTTGCTTTGTTGTTTCCGCGCTAAGTGTCAGCGCTGGCTTTACAACAGTGTGAAGTTGGAGATCTCAGCTGTCTTAGTTGTTCATTGTCAGTATAAAAACGTATTGCTATATCTGTTCTTGCGATTCTAATTTGCTCTGTTTTGTCAGCAGTAATGTATATGCTATAATGTGTGCATATATTATTCAAATAATCTACATATAATTGCACATTTTCTTCTGAAGCTGTAGTTAGTGTTTTATTATTATACAAAAGGAATCCAGGTACTTCCATTAGTGCTGGCCACTGTGCATGTACAGTCGATGCAGATTATAAATAGTAGATGAACTCTACGGCTGTCCTCATTGTAGCATAGGCCCAGAGCTAACTCACGCTAAGCCTTCCTTCTGTTCGCTTTCTCCCAGAGCTCTCCCCATGCCCTATAGATGTAGCAGTCTTATGAAAGCATACTGCAGTGAACAGTCGAAGATTGGCGATCATGATGTAGGCAGTAATACAAATGATAACAAAACATCAAGAGATGGTTAAGCAGCAATTTGAGTGTACATTCAAAGTGAGATACAAGAAATGTTAAAGATCCATCGCAGCCAACTTTCATTGTGGAGACGATATTTGATCGATTGACAGACCCTGACGTATCCAGCAGAATTGCGCTAACACAATAGCTAGTACATTTGCCCGCTTGATCGGTAGCCATGTGTTCGAATCCGTATCAAAGTGGAGATTGTTTTTAATTGACCTGGGCGTCCAGGTTGACCCCGTCTAAAATGTATACCATGAACTGTTCTGGGAAGTAAACGCGGATTTGTGCTATTGACAACATAACCCAGCCAGTGTCGATTGATTGATACAAATATTGGGCTAACACCAAACATCCAGTATAACAAACGAGGTGAAGCTAGACAAGAGCGCCATGCCGGAAGTAAAAGGAAAATAGTCACCCAACACAGAACTAATGGCGCGAGTCGATCGATACACGCTGAGGGAGTTCGAGGAGGGGACTTGAGCACTTAGGCCAATAGTGTGATGTGCAGTTAAGCTGATCCGTTAACTAGCTGATTAACCAACCAACTCACCAATTTACTAACCAACTAACTAAACTAACTAATCCAATATGACACAAGTCTTTGAAAATAGTTCTTGACCCGTTTAATAGTTTTAAATTTTGAATTTGTTCTTGATGCAGTGAAGCAAACCAACTTATTGGACAAATGGCACCAATACTAAAGAAAATTTATGTATCAGTAACTACTAAGACAGCACTTTACAATACAGTCTTCTTAACAATTCTATGTTACCAATGCCAAACCTGGACAATGACAGAAAAATAGAAAAGAAAAATCACAACAACAGAAATGAGATTCCTGAGAAGAATACTCAATGTATCAAGAAGAGATAAGATCAGAAATGAAGAAATCAGGACTAAAGTTGGGGTTATAGCTGCACAAGATTTTATTAGAAGGCAGCTAGTCAGATCGTTTAGCCATGAAAGTAGGTTACCAACTAATATTATACCACAACAAGCAATGAAATACAGACCAGTGGGAAACAGAGGAAGAGGCCCACCACGTAAACGATGGACACAGGGAATAACAGAGTCCATGGGAATATCGATACATGAAGCCCATAAGCGGGCACTCTCCCGCTGTTTATACTTCACCTCGACACCGCAAGGTACAAGATGAAATTGATGACATGAGAATTAGTTCTAGCTGTGTATTGACTGCTTACATCAGGACCTGTTTATTAAGTTGATTTGGTGTGCGCTAACTCCATAATGTTGTAATATAGTTGACACCTGTGCATACTGACTCACACTATCACCAACATTGCATGGTCTGTATATGCCACATAAAGATTTCAGTTATGCTTGATTTTATTCGATTTTTGCCTCGGTGTTAAAATGGTGTGTGTGTGTGTGTGTGTGTGTATATATATATATATATATGTACAGGGACGTGACTCGTGTTTATTCCTTAAGCTAAAGTTTCACAATGGGCCGTAGTGTTCTTTAAAATAGAGAAGAACGCATTTTCCTTACTTTAACGTCAACCCCCAAAGGTAGAGGGTGGAAAAATGGGGAGGAACTAAAGTCCTAAATGAGCTAAAGTTGTACAGCTATACACACAAAGATGACAGCAGACTTAGTTAGCAGCGGGCACAATGATCCTGTGGAAAAGAATTTAGCCCCCTAGACTTGACTTAAACTATGCAGCACAAAGAAGTCGATACAGATGAAGATAAAACATTCGTGTTGCTCTCACACTTGTGTAATCTAATAGTAATTAAATGCTGGGTTGGTTAAGAAACATGAACTTCCATTAATAATTAGCAATAAGCGACGACACCGCTTATTACTGGTTTAAATCTTAAAATAGAAATTAGAAGCTCCCACAAGGAAACGTTAAAGTAGAATAAGATATGGTTATATATATATATATATATATATATATATATATATATATATATATATATATATATATATATATATATATATATATATATATATATAAAATCATCTATAGTCAATAAGTAAGTCGCTCAGTATGGCAGGTAAATGTAGTTGGTCTTTTCTACAGGTGTCATTACGTGACAGCAACATCGAGCTTTATATTCACGTTCGTCAGGTGCCGCTAGGTGTCTCATGCGCATGCGCAGCGCATAAACAAAATGGCGACTGTACTTACGGAGTGTACAATCAAAGACCAAAGTGCTTGTTGTGCGTTTTTGTTGTTTGTTTGTTTTTTTTTGGGGGGGGGGGGGGGGGCAAAAGGACTGCCTGCAATCGACATTCATAAAGAAATGCTTTCTGTTTTATGCTGACAAAGGTTTGTCCAATAAAGCGGTGCATAGCTGGGTAGAAAAATGTTATCAAGGACGCTCTAAACTTGTTGATGAAATCGGATCTGGTCGTCGTGTAGGGATTGCAACAGAAGCATCAGTGCAGCGGGTGGAGGAGATGATTATAGGTGACAGGCGAGTAACGATAGATTCTGTAGCATCTGCAATAGGGTGCTCACATGGTTCAGCATACAGCATAATGTGTGATCGATTGACATTTCCAGGACTGCTGACTAGAGGGGTGTTGATTCTTCATGACAATGTCAGACCACAAACAGCTCGATTAACTCAGGAGAAAATTAACCAACTAAGGTTTGATTGAAGTTCTGGAACATCCACCTTACTTAGCCCCTAGCGATTTCCACCTTTTTGGTCCACTGAAAACCCACCTTGGCGGGAGACATTTCGTGAATGTCGCCGAAGTTTAATGTGAAGTGAAAACATTGTTTATAAAACAGAGCACGCAGTTCTATGCAGCCGGTTTGGGAAAACTGATAAAACGATAGAATAAGTGCATCAATGATGGTGGAAATTATGTTGAGAAATAAAGGGACAATGTATGTATAAAAATAAACTGGTTTCAAGTTGTTATCATAGTTAGTTATTTTTCTATAGCCATTTGTGACATACTTATTGACTTCCCATCATATGTGTAAGTCTCTCTCTCTCTCTCTCTCTCTCTCTCTCTCTCTCTCTCTCTCTCTCTCTCGCTCTCTCTCTCTCTCTCTCTCTCTCTCTCTCTCTCGCTATATATGTATATATATATATATATATATATATATATATATAGTCCCTTAATGCATTAAGTCCTCTATCAGCCTTCACTACCAAAGCCTCCACATGATCCTTAAAAGACAAACACATGTCAAAGGTGATACATAATTACTTCAATTTACTCTCTCGCCTAAGAGGACATCCATTCAACATAATACCTGGGACATCTGCCTTGACGATCCGGTTATCCAGGGAGTACCACACAACCGATGCCTTGTCTGGGTGTATAATAGCCCCTGCGTCCCTGCACCACTCTGCCACCCCATTTACTGCCGCCTGAAAGTCTTTCGCCAAACTTGCCCTGTCTCTGCCCTGTCTGTACACCAGCACATCATCTGCACATGCCAAGATTCTACCCACATCTGGTGTCTCAAAAGCTGCGATTCTGTTGGTATAGACATTAAAGAACACTGGGGACATGGCAGATCCCTGTGGGTACCCAGATGTAATAGTAAAGGGGTCAGAAGTCAGGAACCTATGCGCAGTGCAAATTTTCGCTCATAAAAGACCGCCGCAACCCATCTTACAAGGCAAGGGCAGACCTCCATGTCCAACAGTGTGTATATCAACCGATCATACCTGACCTTGTTATACGCATCCTCCAGGTCAAGAGCTACCGCCACTGTCTCTTGTTTATCCTGGAAGCCCTCGTAGACATCAAATACAAAAGCTACAGCATTGGCCCAGGTGTCCTCTCAAGGCCGGTAATTCCCGAGTCCTTGGGGAAGCAGATTACGACTTTCCAAATGTCGCTGGAGCGTGCGTGCTACTATCTTTTCGAATCGTAACAAATACTAACTATAGTGTAAACAAATACTAATCATAGTTACACCAAATACTAGAATATATGCAAGACGATCTGGCTTTGTAAAGGCTTTGCCACAGTGGTCCAGCGCCTGTGTGACCAGGTGGAGAAGGCGGGGGAGCAGATTGAGAAAGAATGATATTGTTGGGGATTGGCAGGGGTTCTGGAAGAATCTCAAAACTGAGAGGGAAGACAAGGAAGATCTTCAATCAGATAGCTGTGGGAACGATTAGTAGTATTACTCTTTGCTGGCTGTTGAACATGGGGACGCAGCGCGTATGGCTGTGCCTGAGTGCAGTGATATCAATTCTTAACTAAACTAAGCTCAACTCAACTTCTGGGTAATGAATTAGTCGCTTGGCTATCTCGGACAATGACGAAAATTTGAAACATCTTAACACAAAATCACTTAAGTAATGAGTTCGAAAACACAGGCAATCGAACGTTTCGACAATAGTTTTAATAAATTAAAATTTAAAAAAACATAAGCAGGAAACAAAACTACTGGAGCTTGAAAACCTAATATGACAGCCGGAAAAGCATGCCAGAACAGAAAACAAAACAGCTAATTTTAATCTGAAAGATCTGTACAGCGGGGAAGTAGTGCGGAGCACTCAACGTTGTTTAATCGTCAGATGTTTCACTGGGTCATATACAATAGATAAATGGCAGCCTCTTATCCTCGACCGCATGCTGTCCCTCACACCCGGGGTACCTTTTTCACTAAACAAAAACATTGGCATACACATACATTCCAGTGCAGGCTAATAGTTCATTCTATTCAATATTTCAGAAATCCACATATGTTCTGTTTTGTTTTGTTTTTGAAATTTTAAAAACCAGGTAATTTGTTAATATGTATACATGTATAGTATGTTCCGATTTGAATGCCTTCATTCACGATCAATTATTTTGAAAACTGTCTGTTGCATCGTTATGAAATTTTTCCAGCCGTCTTATATTTACCCCCACCCAAGGAATATGTCTTTGATAGGTCCAAAAACAACTTAAATCATTGAAAGCGGCGACATTCCTTTGATGTTTTGCTGAACAACTAGTGATTTCTCGCTAAAAAAAGTTATGTTTACGGTAACGGGGATCTGCAAATTCAGATGACACACAAAGGCGTATCCGGATTCGTATGGGTGTGGGTGCAATGAAAGAAGTAGCTTACAATCGACAGGGTCGGCTGCATTGCACCGGGTTTTTATCCCATATGGCTCAGTTTCTTTCCGCAGCGCGGAAAGCGTCGCACAAAGCACGAACTCCGTAGCTCCAGCGACGACCCTCGGGAGTTTCCGAGAAAAAAATGCACTCTTGAAATGAAGGACGCAGCCCGGAATCGAACATACAACCTTCGGAGCCCGAGTCAGACGGCTTGACCACTTCACCACGGAGAATCCCGAGAGGGGTGCAATGTGTAATATTAGTAAAGACAGAGAATTTACAGAGGCACGGGGTAAATAATTTGTAAATTAACAGGAAAGTAGAAGGACTATATTTCTTACCTTATTTTTCATTTCCTTCTTGTTTCTTCAGCTGATGCTGATGCTGTAATGTTTAGGGCCTGCAATTCGTCTGAATAGTTGGAGCAAAATATCCCAGTAAGTGTGTACGTAGATTAAGGTCTGCGATCTGCTCAGACCTTAATCTGTGTCGGACGATTCCAGTAGGTTGATGATTGCTCTCGGTTGCATAAAATTCAATCCATCCTTTCTCCAATAGTCCTCTTCCTCTTTCAACACATGGTCCTCACATTTTTTCCAGTAACTGTTATCAATATTTAATAGCGCGGACAGACAGACAGACAGACAGACAGACAGACAGACAGACAGAAAGGTAGGTAGGTAGGTAGGCAGAAAGGTAGGTAGGTAGGTAGGTAGGTAGGCAGAAAGGTTGGTGGGTGGGTGGATCGGTCGGTGGGTCGGTCGGCCGGCAGGCAGGCAGGCGGGAGATAGATAGGTAGGTAGCTAGCTAGCTAGATAGATAGATAGATAGATAGATAGATAGATAGATAGATAGATAGATAGATAGATAGATAGATAGATAGATAGATAGATAGATAGATAGATAGATAGATAGATAGATAGATAGATAGATAGATAGATAGATAGATAGATAGATAGATAGATAGATAGATAGATAGATAGATAGATAGATCCCCGCCAGAAGCCGGGCCTTGTCAGCTAGTTTATTTATATAATCACGTTTCATGAAAGAACCCCCATTTGGAGACACCTCTGAATCTTCGCGCTGTTTGTTTCAAAACGGAAATCACGTGAAAATTTTAAAAAATGCGGGGACGTGTCTTGGTGAAGCTGTAATACTGTTAAAATGATGGACGTAATCTCTAAGTCGTAATTTATATACCGCATATAATCAAACTTTGAAATCTGCTGTAAAATCTCCAGAACAAAAATTTTTTTGTTGGGTGGACATAATGATAAGGTTATATACTAAATCTCATCATTTTCCCTCAGTTGGTTACTGAGATATTGAATTTTATATTGAGGCAACAACAACAAAACACACTATAGTTATTGCTTGACAGACAACCGTGTGAATTTTTTTTATTTTAAAGATTGGGTTATTTATTGATTGACTGACTACTGTGTGGATTTGTTGTACTAACGATTGTGTTATTTATTGGTTAATTAACTGACCACAGTGTGAATTTATTATTGTAAAGCTTGCATCGTGCATCGATTAAATGATAGCCGAGCACTTTTGTTATTTAAGACTGAACAATCCGCTAATTAACTGGATATATCTTATATAGTGCTGAAACTGTGTGTAACAGCAGTCAAGATTAATGCGCACACACACACACACACACACACACACACACACAGAGAGAAAGAGAGAGAGAGAGAGAGCAAATGGAAAGGGGGGCGCTTTTGTACACTCTTGCACCATGGCCTGGCCAATTATCAGCACGCGAATCCCTGCCCTGTTAGCGAACGGATGTTGTAGAGAGACATGGACACCCACGCTAATTAGCAGACCACTTGAAACTGGCAATGATGTCCATTTATGCCGACCCCCCCCCCCCCCCCCCTCCCCCCAAAAAAAAACGTTACCGTTAAAAAAAAAAACGCTTCTAGAGCATGCATGTTGGGGGTTACCGTGTTCTTGATTATCGTTATCTCTACAGAAATAGAGATGACACATCGACTCCCAGACGACGAGAACGCATTCACAGCGTCGAGAGAGAACATTGGATGTGCCTCCGCAATTGTAAATATCCAGACAGTGTTCGATCATGGTTACCTTTTTAGGGAATGCCGTTGAGAAGTGGTTAGGCCGTCTGCCTCGCGCTATGAAGGTTGTGGGTTCGATTCCGGCCAACGTCGTTCGGTTCACGAGTGCAATTTTCTCGGAGACTCCTGGGGATCGTCGCTGGAGCTACGGAGTTCGTGTTTGGTGCGACGCTTTCGGCAGGCGTCGATGTCTGCGGAAAGAGACATAGTCATATGGGATAAAACCAAGTGCAATGAAGCCGTTCATCTTGCCATTTTCAGTGACTAAAGGTTGCATGCAGCCAACGTTCGTGTGAGAATGGATATTGCTAGGCAGTGGTTCTCAACCTTTTTTGGCCCGTGACCCCCTTCACCATATTTTCAAAACGTCATTCCCCCCCCCCCCCCACCTTCCTATCAAAAATTTGGCCCGTGCCCCCCTTCACCGTATTTTCAGAATGTCACCCTTCCCCCTTTTTCATATTTCCTATCTAAAAATCCCCCACCCCTACACAGTATACGTAAAAATGGAAGGTAGATTTAATAGCATATACTAAACCAAGTCTAGACATCCACATAAAACATGATTTGTGGGTCTACTTATTTATAAAATGAATTTTAGAAGGATGAGACGCACATAACTGTAAAGTATGAAGGGAAAAACAATATCAAGTAATCTGTTCTTGTATTAACGCGGTTTTGAAATGGTCTTCATTCCCCCCCCCCCCCAAACCCTAAAATTCCCCCCTGGGGTGAGGGGGGGAATTCCCCACCGGTTGAGAACCACTGTACTAGGGTTTGCTGCGAAGCCAGGTGGCCGAGTGGGTTAGAGCCTTGTTAGCCCTAATTCTAACACTGGATATGAATATAAATGAAGGAATCTAAAGGTAGTATACTTGCTTCTGGTCCTGGGATAGAAGAACGATGGCCACCTGGATAAGGGCGAAAGACTAGGAGAATCTGTGAGCATGTTGGGAACGTTGAACTTTTCTCAGCAGTCTTACCGAATAGGCCGTATCGTGATCAACATTTCGGCCCATGAATGGGTGTTAAGATTCCAGGTCATTTCATTCCGTAGGCATCTGTCTTGTGCCCTCTCTTTAATCTCTAGTGTTTCTCCTTTGAATGATGTTTGCATACCTGTTTTATACATGTTTGTCTTGGTCAAACCTTTCGTCTGTAGCTCAGTATTTTCTCTGCTAACGTGTCTGTTTTAATTTTATTCGTGCTTAGAATATGACCAAGGCATGCATGCATCTTGTTTTCTATATTTTAAGAAGTCTATTTGTTCTATTATCTTCTTTCTTTTCGATCATTTGGAATTCGCCTACATACGAAACTGTTTCCTGCGTGGATTGCGCTGTCTTTTTCAGATCCAGCAGGATTGCACAGAGTTTGACATTTAGGGTTGATTCATCAGGCATTAGAATAGACCTTTTGGAGCTGTATTTGGTTCTGTATTGTACGAGGGTAAGTTAATAAGTAAGTCACAAATGGCTGTAGAAAAATAACTAAATATGATAACTTGAAAGCAGTTTATGTTTATACATACATTGTCCCTTTATTTTTCAACATAATTTATATCAACATTGATGCACTTATCCCATCGTTTTATCAGTCCTCCCAAATCGGCTACATAGAACTGCGTACTCTGTTTTCTAAACCACGTTTTCACTTCACATTCAACTTCGGCGTCACTCGCGAAATGTCTCCCGCGAAAGTGGGTTTTCAGTGGACTTGGCCCCTAGCGATTTCCCGCAAAGCGGTGCATAGCTGGATAGAAAAAGTTCCCAATTCCAATTCCAATTTTCAAAAACAAAAATTCCAAATTCGGCCTCGTTCAACCTGCGCCTTTCAGCTGTGGTTATTGTTGAGGTCCGTGGTTTTTGTGGGTTCATTCACCCTAATTCTTGTCTTGTGAGTCCTATCTCGGACTGGTTGTGTTGGTTTGCGCCTGTGACGTCACCTGGGGGAAAAAGGGGGGGGGGGGGGGGGGGGGGTTCGTTCGGCGGCTATCCTTTGTGCTAGAAAACGTTACGAGGGCCAGTCAATAAGTAAGTCACACATTTCTGTGGGATGGCAGGTAAATGAAAAAAGAGCACACAGTAAAATGCAGCTGGTTTGGGAGGACTGATAAAACTATGGGATAAATGCATCAATGTTGGTTGAAATTATGTTGAGAAATAAAGGGACAATGTATGTATAAAAATAAACTGGTTTCAAGTTGTTATCATGGTTAGTTATTTTTCTACAGCCATTTGTGACTTACTTATTAACTGTTCCTCGTAGAATATGTTTTGCAGTTTGTCGTGCTTGGCCAGACTCGTGCAAATCTGTTTAGGATTGTCAACATCAACGGTTGTTTGGGGTGTACGCGTGTGATTAACAACGACTGTTTGAAGTGTTTGTTTGTCAACATCAACTGCTGTTTGAAATGTATGTATTATGTCGACATCAATGACTCTTTGAGGTGTATGTACGGTTGTTTCACGTGTACGTATTTTATCAACATAAGCGGTTGTTTGAAGTGTATGTATTATTTCAACATCAGCTGCTGTTTAAAATACATATATGTCAACATCAACGGCTGTTTGAGATGTATGTATGTCAACATCAACGGTAGGCGAAATGATTAATCCAATCTACTAGTTTCAATACGGTGTAAATGTTCCAGCGTGATATCACAGCAAATTCCATATATAACTTGTGTGAGACCGCGTCATCGCTCATGTTAACGGAAGCCACATAAATACGTGATAATCTCTTTTATTAATGGCTGTTTACCGTAGTTTTTGTAAAACATAATTGGGGTGGGTGGGATTTGGTTAAAAATGACTTTGGGTGATGTGATTTGGCTGGAACTGCCGTTGTTATGATGAGATGTGATTTACAATGCCTTTGTACCGATGAAGGTATGTTGAGATTATTTGGAAGTGCCTTTGTTCTGGTGAGGGTAGGATGGTATTTGGTTTAAAATGCCTTTGTTCTGTTGAGGGGTGGATGGAATTTGGATTTCAATGTTTTTGTTCTTGTGAAGGTAGGATGGGATTTTGTTTAAAATGTCTTTCGTCTGGTGAGGGTCGGATAGCTTTTGGCTGGAAATGCCTTTGTTCTAGTGAGTGGTGGATTAGTTCAAAAATTCCTCTGTTTAGTTTATTCGAACCTCGCCGTGACATAGCTAAAATATTATATGGTGGGAATTTCTTCAGGTGCATGTTAAGTTACATTTGTTGTTTTCCAAGTCGGAGAATCGTGAATTGACTCTTCCTTGCCAGATTTTTTACTTAGTTTTAACCATGACCAGGCAGACTGTGCATACCTCCCGCACCGCGTCTCCTATGGTCTGTCTATTAAACCAAGTGTCTTTATTTGTTAACATTTCTCACGGAGACATAAATTAGTTTAAAGTAGAATATTTCTAGGACAGTAACATTTAAGACGCAGACCAAATTTTTGACAGAAAATAACCTTTTCTGGCAGACATCATAATGATAAATAAATGCTGTAATTACAGTTGTTATGGCTTCCATGTCCGAAGAAATTTTTCGATCGTTGCCATTACATCGTGCGAATATGGCGGACACTAGTTGGAACTCACAGCCCGACATCATTCCCCACTTATAACTTGCCGGCTGGTGTCAGATTTAGCGAGTCTAGATCCTGAATGCACGTCCAGGTGGTGGTCCTAGGGAGAGACTGAACACTGCACTGTGCTTATAATGTGCACATAGACCAGGTGATAACAAAGGCCAAGCGGGGCTTGGCAGCGATGCGGGTGATGGCGGCAGCAAACTGTGAGCAGCGCCATCTATGTCTTCTGTACGAGGGGCTGGTCATGTCTGTTTTGGAGTATGCAATGGCAATCCTGACTCTCAGCCATAAGCAGATAGAAAGGATGGAAAGGATACAGAATGAAGCTATGCGCATTATTCTTGGATGTACAAGAGATACAGCATGCAGGGCGATGCGCTACCTTCTTGATTTTCCAACCATTGAAGAGAGAATGCAAGTTTGCAGGGCACGCGCCTACCTCAGAATTAACGCAAACACACAGCATCCACTGCATAGTGAAATTAGGAAGGTGAAGGGCAGCAGGTTAAAAAGAGGACGGTCGTGGATGGGTCAAGCCGAAGACATTCTTCAACAGGTGTGTTCACTTGAGGACTTAGAACCTGGCGAGGAGTGGGTGCAAGTGCCAACAGACTTCTGCACATCCTTTTCAGTTTGCATCCAACTAGATAGAAAATGCAGACAAGAAAATCCGGCTGCTGTGGAGGCTGAAGTACAAGCGTTGATTTTCGAGAATTCGCTAGACAGTGACGCGGTCATCTACACAGATGGGTCGGTCGTCCGACATGTGAGAAGCTCATGGGCCTTTACAGCTCGGGCCGGAGGGAGAATTGTGAAGGAGGACTCTGGTGCTTTCACTGAAACCACAAGTAGCCTGACCATGGAAGTCATGGCAGTAAGTAAAGCAATAACATGGCTCGAGACACAGACATTCACTAGGGCTTGTTTCCTTAGCGACTCAATGAACATGATCAAGAGGATAGAGGAGGGGTCGATCCGAAGAGAATGGTTGCTGCCTCTGGAGCGGTCTCGGCTGGCAAAGATTAGTTTCATCTTCGTGCCAGGTCATGCGGGAGTACAAGGAAATGAGCGGGCTGACAAGCTCGCAGGTGAGGCTACTGTGGAGGGCGGACGCGCCATGGACCAGGCTGACATTCTGAATGCTCTACGAGAAGTGAGACTTTTGCAAGAACCAAGTGATGACTGTGAATCTACAACAATGGCCAGACTGCGAGAGCAGCAAATTAAAAGAGGGGTGGCCAAACAAGAACACTACGCAGGAAGCCAAAGAAGATTGATAAACCTACACAGAATTGGTGTCGTTAGCCGCTACACGCTGCGGGATTTGCTGAGGAGGGGATCCGAGCACTTATGGACTGAATGGTCCGATGTGCAACGAGGATGATCTGTCGACTAACTAACTAACTAACTAACTGCACTGTGGCCGATAGGGTTGGGAGTTAGTAGTTAGAGGTGGAAGAAGGTGAAGCCGTGGCTGAGAGGTGACGTTGTTTGACTCAGGCTTAGTGGGTACTGGGTTCGATCCCTGCATAGAGCTGGGAATTTTTCTAAGAACAGTTGGTATCTAATGCTATCACACGTCCCCTTCATCTCTCGGGTAGTGAAATCGGAAACCTAGCCTTCTGGTATCAGATATCTAGACTTCTCCGATAACGGCGAAAAACAGGAGGTTCCGTGTGCAAATTGTGCACGTTGAAAATACAACGCCAAAAGTTTATTTATTCTCATAACATGCCCAAAAAATATTGGCTGCCTACGTCTAATTTCTCTAAATAGTTTTGTTTTCATTTACTTTATTGCAAATTAACTCGACTTTGAAGGCTGTCTATACCAAATTGTTATCTGTGTCAAGTAACAACTGTCTTAGAATGACTTTAAACAATTATTAAGACAGGATGTCCCGTGTGCACATTTTGCACTTTAAAAATGCAACAGCAGTTAGAAATCGCAAAGTGTAGGTCATAATGCCGCTGTCGTGACAAAAATGTTTTAAAATAGTAAAACTACACACGGGTTGATATAACTTAGTATTTAGGGTGTATTTATAATGACTGTATACAGGCATTGATAATGAATGCACATTGGGAGCAAGTCGCCGCTGAACGTGTTGCATGGAGGGCAAACATCGGAAATGGAATAAAGACAAAGGAGAAAATTATTGCAGATAAGTCACACACCGAGCGTGTAAGATGTAATATGGTGCATAAATGGTAGAAATAACCACGTGTTTACATGCATCCACTGTGAACGAACATTTACAGCGCGAATCGGCCTTACCAGTCACATTCGCTCCCGCCATGGGTAAAAGTTATTATGCCTTTTTGAAGCACAAACTATCGTCTGTCAAGACGGCAAGGTGCCAATGAGATGAGATGTAATGACTGTGCAGTGTTTGAAAATATTGCCGGTCCAACTTTTGTATTCACCTTCTGTAAAGTTCATGCAACATAATAGCTAATTGCAAAACTTAGAACGGCAATATTTTCAAACAATGCAGTCATTAAAAATGCACCCTGTACCTTGGGTGGAATCTGTTGTGAGGAAGCAAGCCTGACACAGATGCATGTCGTAGTCGGACACACTGAATTCTGAGGCACGTAACGAGATGCGACGAACTCTCCTTGAAAGAGAAACGAAGAAGGTGATGGGGGAAACTGCCTGAAGTAAATGCCGTGCTGTGATCGGGTGTGCCTACTGAAATGGACAGGCGTTGCTTCGCTGTAGAGCAGGGGTGGCCAACCTTTTCATTAGGCGGGCCAAATTTCAGAAATAATATTTCCGGCCGGTCCACGCACCTAATTTTTTTGTTAAAGTAAAGTAAACAAGCAAGCGTGCAACAGCTTCGACCACATCGTCGTTTCCCACTCTGCGGGCCGCAAAATGACTACCGGCGGGCCGCATGCGGCCCGCGGGACTCGTGTTGGCCACCTCTGCTGGAGAGGGACGCAGCACAGCAAATGTCTATTTTAAGAATTACAAGAAAGAAAACAAGTTCGCAATTATTGTCCCAGTGTAGACCTTCCTGATGCAGCTTGCATTTGCTTGCGACGACCCATTTACAGCAGTTATTCTGCAGTTATTATGCTGTATTCTTTGTATATTAATATTATTGTTACTTCTTTGTTGAGCGTGGTTATTTTTTATAAATTGATACATCTCGGTATTTTTTTAAAAAAATATATCATCTAAACTGTAATTTTGTTTGTGAACTATCGCAATTTCCTGGCTTCTAACCCTCAGGCCACATAATTCTCATTTCTTTTACATTAACTTGCGCTGTTTTAATGCTTTCAACGAGAAGTCGTTCGCTTGCTAATGGGCAATAACGGAATCAAGTTTTATTGGAATGAATCCTGGCATATCCTGTTGCTGGCGCTGACACATGAAAGTGTATTGGCTCAATGTTTGATCATAGTGCCCTTGCCAGGATGGCTCTGGCACATGAAAAGTTAAGTTGCATGTCCTTTACAGGATGTCGCCATCAACCCCAGTATTTTAACCGTTTATTATTTACTAGGCAAGTTTACGTTCAGTAGTGTGCCATTGCTTTCTGAACGACCGATGCTCATTCATTCATTCATTCATTCATTCATTCATTCATTCATTCATTCAGTAGCATGTCCTTTGCAGAACCTCGCTCCCATAACAACCTTCCGGAAAACTTCTCGACCACAAGCAAGATGTCCCGCGTCCGATACACCCATCTGGAGATCATCCGCCACATCCTGCACCCATCTTCTCTTTGGCCTTCATCTTCCTCTCTTCCCAGACATATACCCCTCCATTATTGTTTTCTCCAAACTTTCATGACGTTTAAAGTGACCACAATATATCAATGTTCTTTGTTTTATCGTCTTTAATAGCCAACCCTCTTCAATAGTCAGCTGTTGAAGTATGGATGCATTTGTTCTTTTCTTTACCCAAGGTATTCAAAGAACCCGTCTATAAAATTTAAATTAAAAAGCAATTATGCGCTGTTCAGCTTGTTTAATAAGTGTCCAGGTCTCACAGTCGTATGTTGCAATGGGAAAGATGCATGCTCTTAACAATCTAATTGTTGTGCATTTATTCAGTTGTTTTAGTCTTTGAAGAGCAATTGATAGTCGTCGTTTAATTTCTTTCATTGTGTCACCATTGTGGGTAATCAATGACCCAAGATATTCGAAATTTTCCACCACCTCCAATCTTTCCTCATTAACATATATTTCTTTCTCCATAGTAGTTTTATCTGTATGCATCATCTTTGTTTTTGCTATGTTAAAATATAAGTTGTGATTTTCACTATTTCTTTGGGTTGCGGTTATTAAGTTTTCTGTACCATTCTGTGATGTGGATAGTAACATTGTATCATCAGCATATCGAATCTCTGGTATTTCATGCGCATACCATTGTTTAAAATCTTCACAAGGCTATCTGCTTGCAAATCGTCTGCAGCTTGTTTCGAACGCAGTATGCGGGATTGCAAATCTTGTTGGCTCTCCTTTCGCCACAGACACCGATGTATAAGAAAAGGAAGATGTTACTTAAGGGAAACATGCCCCCCCCCCCCCCCCACCCTTTCCACGTTTTACAACTGTGACCATGAACAATATAGTCTTTAGCAAACCCCGTTGTAGAATTATCTTTGTCTTAAACAGCTACGGGAGCCGCCCTAGCGTAGTGGCTACACTCTCGCCTACCGACCCGATGGTCATGGTTTCGCTCCGCATCAGGGGGATGCGGGTGTTTTGAATTTATAATGTTGAGCTGAAGATCGACTCAGCCAAACATGGCTACCTGTCTTGGCAAGTAAAGACGGTCGGTGTGATACCGACCACAACTCCCACCGAGTGCTAATTTGGCTATACAAATATGGGTCTGGCACAAGGCGTGTGAAAGGTTCCTTCACTTTACTTACCAATTAACCCCACTTAGCATGTTCGGAAAAATGGCGGCTGCCATTGCTGAACTAACTGTGTGTGCCTTATGCAGTAGTGTCTGGCTGCTCGTTTTCTAGTGACTGCCGCTTCCGTCTACAATGAACTGTATTTTTCGGGGCAGACTTATGTGTTGGATTCTGGCAGCGGCATTATGCATAGTATAGCTGTGCGGGCTGTTGGTTTGTCCAGACTCCTTCCTGTCTGTTCCACCTTTCACATGGAGCAGTGAGAAGCATGTTGTGTGATATTCACTGACACAGGAATGGAGCATGATGGGGCATCCCTTTGCCGTGAAGTTTGAACCGCAACTAACTAACTAACAAACTAACTAACAAACTAACTAATTAACTAACTAACTAACTAACTAACTAACTAACCCCACTTTGAAGGCTGTCTATACCGAATTGATATCTATGTCAAGTAACAACTGTGTTAGAATGACTTCAGATATTTAATGTGTTGTGCAAAAGTAGATAAAGAAACAACTCTTTTAAAGCCAAATGGATGAAAGTGCAAACTGCATGTGACAGAAAGGATGCACGAATAAGGGTAATTAGCGTCCATTTTAATTATTTTTTTTTTTAAACAGACATAAACAATAGGTGGCACACTCTCTTGGGCATGTTTCGTGTCAGGCGCATACCACACATACACAATTACATATCATATGATGTGAACAGACGGAGTTGAGTTGTGATGAGTTGAGCTAAGAACCGACATCACTGCACTCAGGACATTCCCAAACGCGCTCCGTCCCCTCGTTCAACAGCCAGCAAAGAGTCATACTACTAATCGTTCTCACCGCTATCTGATTAAAAGTTCTCTGTCTTCCCTCTCAGTTTTGAGATTCTTCCAGAACCCCGGCCGATCCCCTGCCATCTTATTTTTTCCCACATACGAGTTCCCAGTTTGTTCCCCCGCCTTCTCCACCTGGTTCCACAGGCGCTCGGCCACCTCTTCCTTGTTCATGGGTAGTCTACCACCAAGAGTTGCATTCCCTGCCAACCTATCAGCCTGTTCGTTCGCCCGTACTCCCGCATGGCCAGGGAAAAGCATCCATACAATTCCTACAATCTGTGACCTCTGAAGCGAGGATAGCCATTCCACACGAAACGTTGTTTCTCCGCCTTAATGAACATACTCATTGAGTGCGTAATGAATGCAGTGTGTGTTGCAGTGGTCTCCTCTAACCAACGGAATGCAGCCGTTACTGCTTCCACCTCCATTCTCATGCTGGCTGTCGTAGTCTTATATGCTAGACTCTCCTTTTTCAAGCATCGTCCATTGGCCTTCGCAATGAAACCCCAACCACTACGTCTGTTTCTTTCCACTGACTCTGGATCAGTTGTTGCATCTCAACCTCTTTGTGGCCATCTGCCCATTCTCTGCACTCACGACCCAGTGTTACTATGACATTATGACAGTCCGTCATGTCTTCCGGTACTTTAACCCACTCTTTTTAACAAATGGATCTTGCTGAAAAACATAACACATAACTGCAGCATACACCTGGTGGGATACAGAGAAATGTACCTGTTAATATTTTGTGCAACCTACCGTTTTGACTTCTTTGCTTACATTTATTCATGGAATACATTGTTTTTAATACATTTTAATATTGCTTAATTCCTTGTCAGTTGTTTGTAAATATTTAAAATAACCTACTTCTGTTTTTAAAAAATACGTCTGGGCTCCCAGGTCGACACAATTTAAATGAGTACCAGGATGTGTTCTGGGAAGCACATACGGTCGGTGTGATATTAACCACCCCACCCATCAGGTATCAGTTAGGCTATGAAGATATGGAAAAAAAAACTAGCGCCATGTACCCAGCATGCCTCAGAACATGGAAACGGTTGTTTACTGATTTTAGAGGCCGCGCGCTTATGGTCTCTTTTACGAGTGCAATGGCGTTTATTCTTCTTGATACACACGCGCACGCGCGCACACATGCACGTAAACACACACACACACACACACACACACACACACGCACACAGACATGCCTTTTGTTGGTGTAATATTCAGATGGTTACAACAGCTAAAAGGAGTGACAGATAGACATTTGAACAGCTGAACCAAGACATTTAAAAAAAAATCGTATTCACATCGGCAACATATTGATTGTTGGATTAATTTATAGCGGACCCAAACGCTATAACCATAAGGTGTTTTTTTATGAATGAAAATAACATTAATCACGGCAGGCTAAATATTATAATACTTTATAAGTGTAATAAGATAACAACGAAGAGAGAGAGAGAGAGAGAGAGAGAGAGAGAGAGAGAGAGAGAGAGAGAGAGAGAGAGAGAGAGAGAGAGAGAGAGAGAGAGAGAGAGGAGTGTTTTTGTTGGATTGTTTTTGTTGGGTTATTTATTCAAATCTCCTGACAAGGAAATAACCAACATTGTGAAGCAGCCACTTTACGACAAAAACAACATGCTGACATTTCATTAAATCTGGCACAGTTAATATAGGTCGCTTTTTGTTGATTTCAAATGTATGAGCGTCGGTCATTCAGAAAGCAATAGTAAACTACTGAACGTAAAATTACCCATTAAATTACTAACGGAAAATAAATGCTTGGGTTGATTGAAACGTCCTGTTAAGAACATTCAGCTAACAGGACACAGAAATACAGCATAAAATACAGTTCTATAAGCAGGCTTGGAGCGATACTAACAACAACAGCATGCTTACATGTGTAACACTAGAGATCAGTTATCAGTTATCAGTTGGGGTATCTTCATTGCACTCCGGACATGTCCATAGGTGCTCAGAACCTCCCCCCAGCATATGCATCAGCGTCCGGTGGCTAATAGTGCCAGTTCTTTGTTGGTTGACGAGGCGCCTTGTTTTCCCGATGTACCTCTCGCGTCTGGCCACTGTAAAGGGACATAGTAACTCCGCAAGTCAGCAAACCACTTCAAGCGGAAGACACGCCCGAAAACGAATTGCCCGCCTAATTTACCCCTTCTCTGTCCTAGAGAACCGTCGCTGTGACCAAGGTGTGACGAACGCAATTCGCATACCGCGTTCGAAACACAACTGCGGGCGATTTGGAAGCAGGCCGCCTCGCACTGGTAGTTATTACAATGGTATGAGTGTCGGTCGTTCACAATGCAATGGCAAACTACTGAACGTAAAACTTGCCAGGAAATCACAATCAGCCCAGAAATATGTTCTGGTTGAATGAGGCGTCCTTTAAAGGTTATGCAACAAGCATGTTGTTTGTTGGTCTCAGAGAACTACAACTTTAACAGAGTCATATTTTTTAAGTATGTTTGAATTAGGATTTAAGAGTGGTTCCAGCAATCTGGAAGTTTGTGGGGGACGAAATGGGCATGTTTACAACCAGTTGTCACTGCAGCACTCAGTATCCACACATTATGACATTTGCTGGAGAGACTGGGCATTTATTGGTTTGCCTGAAGCGTTATGATGACGATTCTTAAAATCTTGACGAATCACGCTGTTGTGACTATGGCAGCTGGCATTCTGAAAACTAACCGGCCCCACTTATATCTTCATCTCTTCTTGTGACACGCAGATGTAACTCTTATTCCTCTTTAACCAGTTATGTTATAGCAGTGTGTGTCTGGGAAATAAAGAGTTAATAAGGCTTGAGTTTAAAGGGTCAGTTTAACTAAGGCTTGAGCTTAGAGGGTCAGTTTAACTAACCAGTGGTGTAGTTTTCCCAGGGTTCACCAGGCGCCGCCCGGTTCCATGGTTAAGATAATCATGGTGCACCCTGCCTCAATTAATGACAGTGAATGTTCAGTTTTTTAGTGAATTTGTCGTTGGTCTTTCTAAGCAAAGTCTAGTTAGTTAGTTAGTCGACAGATCATCCTCATTGCACATCGAACCATTCAGTCCATAAGTGCTCGGATCCCCTCCTCAGCAAAGTCTAAGTTTAGTACAATGGCCTTGGTATATTTAGTGTTATGCGTTAGCTCTCTTTAACTCTATATAAAATGTACGCGCGTGCGCCCTTCCGGACACAACTGGAAAAATGTGTGGGGAGAAAATGATAGAGAAAGACAACGTGAGAACATTCTTGACAGCTTTTCTCGTGGTATTCCTGGGTGTCAGGGCATGATGTGGTACATCTTTTATTCTTGTTGGATATCGCAAGATGTGGAGAAGCATGATTGTTGACGCCAGACACTAGATGATAATGATTATGATTACGATAATACACATATACCAGGTGTTTGTAAAGTCTCACTACACTTTGTATGTAGAACACATGTAAAAACAGTCTTTCTTTCGTTGATAACACCATTCTGTTTGGAGTGCAAAGAATTACTCCACCAGACGACAGCATATTGCATCACGATAGACTGTGAAGCACATTGTTTGATGACATAATGTACTCATTTTTCAAATTTGTTTCACATACAAAGTGTAGTGAGACTTTACAAACACCCGGTATATGTATACTACTTCTACCCTTCTCTGTGTTACATACTGAACATTCTTGTCAGCCGTTGGCTGCAGGGCCTCTCGGTAAAACGAACGCTAAGATTGCCAATAATTATTTTCAGGGGATGTGGAGCTTACAGACCTCCAGCTCAGGCCGGAAGCTTTGGTAATTATCTTCAGCAGTTCACACGTCCTCGTTCTGTCAGTGTGTGCGTGTTTTGATTTGTTTCGTCTGCGGTTTGCTTTTCTTTATTGTATGTGTTTTTCATGTCTGCCAATTTGTTTTTATTTTCCTGTGTGTTTGGATCTCTGTCAGTTTATCTATTTTTCCCCCCTGTGGTTTCCTCGTGTGTCAATTTGTCTGTTTTCACGCTTGGTCTGTGTGTGTGTATGTATGGTTTTACTCATTTGTCTTTATTTAATGGTTTATATTTTTCTGTGTGATTACATTTATGTCTACCACATATCCATGGATGTTATTATTGATTACATAAATTGTAATAATCCTACCACCCGTACGTGTCTGTCTGTCTGTCTGTCAATTTAACCTTGTCTCTCTTTGATTGGACGGCTGCCTGTCATACTGACCCTGTCCTCTCCCCCGCCACACAAATCTCATTTACTTGCTTGTTCACTTTTTCCCCCTGTGGTTGTTCACGTTTTATCAGCTGAAATTGCACATGAACATTTCTATAGCTCCCATGGTCCCCGTCCGACGGCCATTGTTCGCATGGCGAGCTGGATAACGGTAAGTCATTACATTGGATGCTATATGGGACATCACAAGCGGCATCCACGCAACATAAAAATGGAAAACCTGTAGAACGGTTGGCATGGTGATAGGAATTCTACTGGTGGTACACGATTCAGAGAGGACGGCGCGTGTGTTCGTCCACGTGTATGTGCGTGCGTGCGTGTGTGTGTGCATTGTTTAGACGGGTGTGAGTGCGTAATTACATACATACCACAGACATACGTATAGTCCATGCTAGTTAGTTAGTTAATTAGTCGACAGATCATCCTCATTGCACATCGAACCATTCAGTCCATAAGTGCTCGGATTCCCTCCTCAGCAAATCCCGCAGCGTGTAGCGGCTAACGACACCAGTTCTGTGTTGGTTTATCAATCTTCTTTGGCTTCCTGCGTAGTGTTCTTGTTTGGCCACACCTCTTTTAATTTGCTGTTCTCGCAGTCTGGCCATGGTTGTAGATTCACAGTCATCACTTGGTTCTCGCAAAAGTCTTACTTTTCGTAAAGCATTCAGAATGTCAGCCTGCTCCATGCTTTTGACGTTGAAGATCTTGTCTGTCTTTACAGCCTTCTTTCTCGCCAATAATTTCTTATACCGAAGTCCATCCATGCTGTGATGTTATACTGTCCAGCATCTTCTCTCTTGGTCTCCGCCTGCCTTTCTTCCCCGCCAGCTTTCCCACTGGGACGACATACTCCAGCTTTCCCTTTCTCATGACATGTCTAAAGAATGTGGACCGTCTTCTTCTGGTGTGAGCAACCAGTTCCCTTTGTGAATTAACTACCTTCAAGATATCACATTGCTATTTCTATCCGTCCACGGTGTACTCGCCATTTTTCTATAAAACCACATCTCCTCAACTTCCACATAATATTAAGTATATGGTGTTAACCCCATATGTTAGGACATAGCACACTTCGAGACAAAGTCTGGGGACCTGTGCAGACTTGAAGCAAACTCTGATACATCTATGGCTGAAGATGAAGATACAGAAGAAGGAAGAAGATAAGCAGAATCAGGAAGAGGAGGGGGAGGAGCACCAGCAGCAGCAGCAGCAGCAGAAGAAGAAGAAGAAGAAGAAGAAGAAGAAGAAGAAGAAGAAGAAGAAGAAGAAGAAGAAGACGACTCCTAGATCGACCCAGACAAACATTGGCACTAGGAAATGTCTTGGGAAGTCCAGGCGGCCCCCGTGATACTGACCATGTTATACGCTAAGTGCCAATTGGTCTGTACAAGTGTGGCTCTGGCACCATTTGCCCAACGCGTTTAAGGAGTGTAAAGCGGTCATTTCCTCTTATTCTTTTCTTCTTCTACCCTCTTTCCTCCATAGGACATAATCTCTCAACCACACCACGTCAAACCGTCCTTTCCTTTGCCGTCTCCTGCACCCCCTTCCATGTCCTCCCGGTATTATTAACCTCTGCCTGTAATTCTCTTCTTTGTATATTTTTTAGATCTCCTGCTATTTCATTTGCTTTGTGAGTTCCATGCAAGATAATTGTTAGATTGTCATCAGGTTTCCTTTACTTTGCTTTAAATTAATAAACATCAGGTTTAAGATTTCAACGGCATTATGTTGTTACTACCAGACATTTGTTTGGCATGATTTTTGCAGCTGTAGATGTTAATTATTATTATTTCATTAGAAGCGCACAATTTGAAACTTATTACAAAATAATTCTCTGCGGTATCAACACGCGTACCAGAAAGAAGTCCGTCGTAGCTTATTTCATCCCAACGCTGTTAACCATTGCTAGACATGGACAGTTCTAGAAACACACAGGCGTAAAGCCACACCGTGTGAGATGAGATGCCTAAGTAACGCAGCTGGAAAAACCACATACAGAGAAAAATGAGAAATTAAGAGATTGTAGAGATAACACCGATACTAACTTGATAGAACACGCAAGAATTAAATGGTTCTGACAGTTAGCTATAATGTGTGTTATGTATTTAAGCCAAAATATAATTCATCCATTCACTTCAAATGATATGTAACTAGGCTTGGCCATGGGAATCCCGTGGGGAAAAAAAGGGGGATCTTCTGAATAGTGTAGGAATGGGATGGGACGAGATGGGACAGGCATAAATGACCACTGTATGGGACAGAAAGACATGCCCCATGGACAAGCCTGCCAGGCTTGGCCATGGGAATGTTATTCCCATGGGAAAGTCCCATGGGACGGGATGGGATGGGACATGCATAAATTACCACGCAATGTAAATTATGTCCCATGGACAACCCTGTATATAACTCTGCGGTGTGCACGTGACGGGCTGCAGCAAATGTGCCAGGCAATAATTTGTACAACCTATTGTCTGTGGTTCCTTTGTTTAATTCACTGTTTAGAATGGAACAAGATCAATCAGCGGCTTGAGCGTTCTACCTGATAACATCGGGATACAAGACGAGAGGACGACCCGGGAAGAGATGGCTAGAAAGAGTTTAAAAAATACATTGAAGAAATACAATATGACATTAGCACAAGCAACACGATAAGCGTAAAACACAAAATAACACCCACTCTGTGACTCTTCGCGGCAAAAGCACTAGAACAAAAGAAGAGAATTATTTGTTGTCTATAATCAGTTTGTACTTACGTAAACTCTCTTCCCCTCCCCATTCATAACAGTGTTTGAATAACAAAGCCTGCCCTTGTCCATTTATTGACAAGTGTCAGTTTGCCTGTGTCATATTGCTTGTTAAATCTTCAGCCAGATCAATATGTTTCATGTTTTATTTAAGATGATAATTTTCTTCTCTGCTTTAAATGTCTGATTAATTCAGTCTTTTTAAGTCGTGTTCTACATTCGATCTGTTTTGCTATACTTTAGTTCACGTCAAGTTAAGTCGTGTTCTACATTCGATCTGTTGTGCTATACTTTAGTTCATGTCAAGTTAAGTCGTGTTCTACATTCGATCTGTTTTGCTATACTTTAGTTCACGTCAAGTTAAGTCGTGTTCTACATTCGATCTGTTTTGCTATACTTTAGTTCATGTCAAGTTAAGTCGTGTTCTACATTCGATCTGTTTTGCTATACTTTAGTTCACGTCAAGTTAAGTCGTGTTCTACATTCGATCTGTTTTGCTATACTTTAGTTCACGTCAAGTTAAGTCATGTTCTACATTCGATCTGTTTTGCTATACTTTAGTTCATGTCAAGTTAAGCCTTGTTCCTAGTCATGTTATTTGTTCTTTGGACGATATTAAATTGCAATTCTCTTGGTTAACGATTATATGTCATTACACTGTATACAGTGTCACAAAATTTTATACAGTCAAAACAGTCTGTGCTGTCCCAACCATCTATACAGTCACAACCATCTATACAGTCACAACCATCTATACAGTTACAACCATCTATACAGTTACAACCATCTATACAGTCACAACAGTATCCATCCATGATGTGCCATGCCGGTAAGCGTGGGCGGTCATGTTCTGCCATCTCACTCGATCACCAGAGTCGTGGATCAGCTCCGTGTTTCTGTCTCGACCATGCCACAAGGCCAAGCCATCCAGGTACTTGCTTCTAGGTCTTCCCCTTGGTCTGTTCTCCTCGATCTTACCAGTTGTCATCAAATTCTCCAATCCATTTCTTCTCATAACATGCCCCAAAAATTTTGACTGTCTACGTCTAATTTCTCTAATCAATTTACGATCTTCATTTGTTTCTTGAAGGACTTGTTCATTTGTCTTTCTGGCTGTCCATGGTATTCTTTGCATTTTCCTCAGAAACCACATCTCTACAGCCATCAGATGTTTTTCAGCCTGACTGCTCATTGTCCACGCTTCACATCCATATAAAAGTACAGGTTCAATGTAACATCTCAACACTCTTTTTCTCGTTTCAATCGACATCTTTTTATTGGTCAATATGTTTTTCATCTTGCTAAAGGCTACTTTTGCCATGGCGATTCTTGTTCTAATCTCTTCAAGGCATCACCCATCAGATGTTATTACTGTTCCGAGATAATTGTACCTGCTCACTTGTTGAAGAATATTCCCATTTACTTGTATATTACATTGTGGTATTTCGTCCTTCCTAGTGACGACCATAATCTGTGTCTTTTTACAATTTAATTCTAACCCCAGTTGTTCACTGTGTGTAACAATCGCATCTACTAAATTTTGCAGGTCGTGTTCATTGTCTGCAATCAAGACTGTATCATCTGCATATCTAATGTTATTGATGCATCGTCCCCCAATGTTGATTCCTTCCATATCTTCAATATTTCTGAAAATACTTTCACTGTACAGGGAAAACAGATCTGGAGACATTACACATCCCTGTCTCACACCCCTTTTAATAGGCTGATATTGGCTTACTTCATTATCAACTCTTATGGCAGCTTGTTGTTTCCAATATATGTTTTTTACAAGTCTAAGATCTTTTCCATCAATTTGTAGATCTTCAAGCATCCTTATCATGTTGACATGTCTCACTTTATCAAAAGCCTTTGTGTAGTCAATAAAGCAAAGGTGTAGATCTTTGTTTACTTCTATAGAACGTTCGATTATGTTTCTCAGTATATACACAGCATTTACTGTACCCTTGCCTTCCACAAACACACATTGTTCTTCTCCTATTTCAGGTTGTATTTTCCTACTAACTCTTTGCATGATAATTCTTAGCATAATCTTCGTGATGTGACCCATTATACTAATTGTTCGATGTTGATCACAACAGTATATACAGTCAAAACAGTCTGTGCTGTCACAACAGTCCATACAGTCAAAACAGTCTGTGCTGTCACAACAGTCCATACAGTCAAAACAGTATATACAGTCACAACAGTTTATACAGTCACAACAGTCCATACAGTCACAACAGTCTGTACTGTCACAACAGTGTATAGAGTCACAACAGTCTGTGCTGTCACAGCAGTCTCTACAGTCACAGCAGTCCATACAGTCACTACAGTCACAACAGTTCATACAGTCACCAGAGTTCATACAGTCACAACAGCCTGTGCTGTCACAACAGTCCATACAGTCACAACAGCCTGTGCTGTCACACGAGTCTATACAGTCACAACAGCCTGTGCTGTCACAATAGTCTATAGTCTATACAGTCACAACAGTCTATACAGCCACAACAGTCTGTGTTGTCACAACAGTCTATACAGCCACAATAGTCTGTGTTGTCACAACAGTCTATACAGTCACAACAGTCTATACAGTCACAACAGCCTGTGCTGTCACAATAGTCTATAGTCTATACAGTCACAACAGTCTATACAGCCACAACAGTCTGTGTTGTCACAACAGTCTATACAGCCACAACAGTCTATACATTCACAACAATCTGTGCTGTCACAACAGTATGTACAGTCACAACAGTCTGTGCTGTCACAACTGTCTATACAGTCACAAGAGTCTATACGGTCAAAACAGCCTATGCAGTCACAACTGTCTATACATTCACAACAGTCTGTGCTGTCACAACAGTCAATACAGTCACAACAGTCTGCTGGTGTCCAACCACACCAGTAGGTCCTGGGGAAAATTTCAATTGATGCTCTCGATGTTTGATTGTTGAATGGCCACCTGCCACTCTGCCCGAAGCATGCCCGGCTTCACATTTCTTAACACATTTTGAGAGTCCCTTACAATCACAACATGCGTGTGCTGTCTGTCCTCCAGCCAGCTGTAATCCGCAGTGGCTTCCTCTACCTACATTCTCAGACTAGATGTTGTGGTATCATAGGCCAGGCTCTCCTGAACCACACACAGTCCACTAACCTTCGCCACGATCCCCCAAGCACTTCTTTTACCTCTGGGCAGATACACATATAATGGAATAGTGGCATCGCAGTCAGCTGCAGTATAGGTTGTTGGAACCCTACAGGGCTGTAGTGTATGCTTACAGGCTTGATGACACACTTTGATGCTGGCTGCTTTCATGTAATAGAGACCAGAGGGGATTTGGGAGAGAGAGAGAGAGAGAGAGAGAGAGAGAGAGAGAGAGAGAGAGAGAGAGAGAGAGAGAGAGAGAGAGAGAGAGAGAGAGAGCGCGTAACTTGCTATAGTGTAGAATACACATGCTGAGTCAAATTAGTTTATTTTTCGTATTTTCGTAGCTTCGTATTTCTATTGCTTTGTCTCTCAAGGCATACCGAAGCTTATTTGAATTTTTTTTTTACACGAACAATGTGAAGCATTTGTTATTGTGATCATTAATTGGTTGTTTTTATTGTTTTGTATTTTTATATATTTAGTCTGAACTCGATCTTCCAGTTGAAGTCAAGGCGGGTTATATAGGTAAGTGTTTTTATTGCTGCATCCTATTATAAAGAGCATACTTTCACACATTGTAATGACAATTATTACAGTCAGGCACGTCAGGTTCTGCTGCTACCTTAAAGGGAGAAACGAAGAGTAACACACTGTAACTGCCGTGCATGTCATAAGACGCAACAAAGAAGAGTCGAGCCTGGGGCTGGCTTTCCCATTTTGTAGAACAACTTCAGCTCCAAAACTCAACCAATCATGAACCGGTGTATGACAGCTCGGTCGATTTGATTGAGGGTCTATGTCCCAAAGGGTGATAAAGAGTGAAAGAAGAAGAGGAAGACAGGCATGAAGGGGTGGTTTATTATATAAATACTAACAATTTCGCAGACAGCAAAACTGAAACAAAAAGTAGAGGAGGTCAGTATGGCCGAAATGATAAGAACGTGCGTTTTTGAACATCCGATGTGTTGATGCCGAGGTTAGGGGTTCAACTCCTACATCGGACAGTTGGGACTGAAATGTTGACTTCTCGTCCTTGACGTGGGGACGTAAAGTACAAATACCTCTGAAGTCGGAGTGGGTTCGAGTGATGACGAGGACACTGGTAATAGGGAAGGCTAATCCACGCGCAAAATTCAGTTCAATGATACTAGTGTGTATGGACTACGCTTGAGTTCAAAGCTTTTGTAGATTGGCTAGCATGTGATATTGACCACCTCTCCCATTGAGTGTCAGCTGGTAACTACAAATATGGGGCTAGCATGCTATATCAATACACCTCATTTGAAAGAAAATGACATTGACTTGACTTGATTTGACTTTACAAAAAGTCTTAAAAGTCGAGAGGATCGACTTCATTGCCCCGGGTTTCATCCCAAATGGCTTGGTCTCTTTCGGCAGGATGACCTACCGAAAGCCTCGCACAAAGCACGAACTCCGTAGCTCCGGCGATGACTCCAAGGAGTCTCCGAGAAAAATGCACTCGTGAACCGAAAGACGTAGCGCGGAATCGAACCCACTTGACTACTTCGCCACGGAGCCTCCAACTTTACTTTACTTTAGGGACCTTTACTCTACTTGACTTGATTCAAAAATAAAAATTCCAAATTCGGCCTCGTTCAACCTGCTTCTTCAGCCTTGGTTATAACAGACTTTACTTATAACACGGAAGCTCAATAGAATGAGAAAAACAAAACCATATGGTCTGACCAAAGGTTTTATGAACAAACAAACACAGGAAACAAAACTACTAAAGAAACAGTAAGAGGGTATGTTAATGTCTGCATGTAAAGATAAACAACAAACAAAAACACGCTCAGTAGCAAGAACCAGCCGTCGGCATGTGAAGAGTTAGCTCCATCACATTTTCTTAGGCCTGAGTTCATAGGTGGCCATTCTTTCCCTCCCAAAAATGCGTGCATCGATCCCTTGTCCGACCTTGCTCATAACGTTATCATCAGCGTAATTTGAAAAACTAAAATAAAAAACAAGTCCTGAAGCAGGAACTTGCTGTAGATATTTGAAGCGTTGGGGCCATTTTGTTAAGCCATAGGTGCCCAGTCTTTTCCTGTCGTAGCGAATGGTGAGGCATCCAACTCTCGTCCAACAGCACTCATGCTATTTTTTCAGCATAACTTGCTAATCGCTTTGCTTCTGCGTGTAAAGCGAAATATTAACATAAAATCTGTATTACAATGTGGCAACTGAAAATGCCGGACAGGTCAAAAGGTAGAGAACAGACAAAGAGAACACCCTGGTCCTCCAAGTTGGGGATTGAAGCGTGGGGTTAACATCCCCACGTTTGTAAAAACAATTTTGTTACGAAACAGATACATGAGCCTCGAATTCGGACTGATACAAAACACTGATCAGACCAGTTGTGCTGTATGGCTCTGAAACCTGGAGTATAACTAAAGGAGACGAAGCCTTGCTACAAACCTTTCAGAACAAAGTCTTAAGGCGCATCTTTGGGCCCATTAGGGATATACGAAGTGGAGAGTGGAAAAGAAGAAGCAACAAAGACATTTATGATCTGTTTAAGTCCCCGCTAATCACTGGTATCATGTCATGAAGGCTAATATAATTAATAGACTGCAATGGCTGGGGCATATAGAAAGAATGGAAGATAATAGGGAAACAAAACTCGCTTACACTCAAGAAGTAAATGACCGTAGATCCCGAGGTAGACCACGAAGACAGTGGAGAGATAATATACATACAGACCTACAAGCACTTGGAATCAACGACTGGCAAGAGAAGGTCAACCAGAGAGACGAATGGAGACAGCTTGTATCACTATCTGCAGCAAAGAACCTCAATGGCTCGGAATGCTGAAGAAGAAGAACTGAAATTGCTGCTGGGAAAGGAGCGCCTGTACTTGTTTACTGAGAAAGCAGTGGGACCACTCAGGCGTTAAAAAAAATGGAAAACCTGTATATTACAGCCAGCGGTGCACTGGGTTGGGGGGGGGGGGGGGGGGTGTGTCGGCTTACCCAATGACAAGTGGAGACTGTGGTTCCTAGTGAAGGAATAATGATATTCTGAGGCGTTGTAAATATGAAATAATAAGATATACAGATTAAATACAGGCACGTTTTGGGTAAAAATAGTCCAGGTATGTCAGAAATAATTCAAATACTATCATTATCATGCACTCTGTTATCACCACCAACACCACCACCAACACAAACTTATAATTTTAAGTTTACTTCTACTATTACCAAGGAAACAATAGATTTTTGCAGCTAAATTGGTGAACAGTTTTTCTGAAGGGGTTCTGCAAATATTTGGTCTCAAATGTCATAGAAGTCTCTTGAAGGAAGTCACAATATTAGCTCACTGGCGTTAAGTAAAAAATAGAATTTCAAAAGCCTTGTTCTGCACTTTATATTATTTCATGCATTGATTGAAAACAAATAATATTAACGTATTTTGCAAACATGTTTTTATTTGTACACTTAAAAAAAAACTATGTTTTATCGAGACATCACTAATGTGTAGACAAGTTTAACTCTATGCCCCAAGCAATCCACTGTCTATGCTACTTCTAGGCTATTCTTGCAATGTACAAACCAATGTAACATATGTATGCCATTGTAATTATTATGTTTATGTTTAGTTTATGTTAGTTATTATGTTTAGTATACTAAAGAAATCTGACAATATTTTAGTTTTTACTAGACGTGAATATTTTGTCCATGTAAAAGGGTAAGTCAGTAAGGAAGTCACCAATTAGTATGTAAATAAAAAAACTATATGAGATGCGAACTTCACAATCATTTTTAAGTCTACTTACCCTCTCCTTATTTCTCTACACAATCTCCATGAACATTGATGCATTTATTCTATTGTTTTATTAGTCTTCCCAATACATTAATCATAACAGTTAATAGTCTTTGGCCTTAGTCACATTCGCTCAACTTCTTCGTTATCAGCAAACGCTTTGCCACCAAGGTGATTTTTTTTTTTTTTGGGTGGACGAAAGAGATGGAAATTGCTTAGGGCTAGGTTGGGGCAGTAAAATGGATGTTCAAGAAGTTTCCACCCGAATTGAGCATTTTTCTCCTAGGTTAATCGAATCATTTGGGGGTCTGGCATTGCCGTGAAGGGACAGTACTCCCATAGTCAGTAGACCTGAGCATTTTTGTGGTGTCTTTTTTAGGCGCATGAACAAGTATCTTCAGAACTTCACAGTATGATGCACCATTCATATTGTCACTTTTGTGAAGAGATGAAGAGGATGTTTCCATTGCATTGAAGCACGTTTTGTTTCTGTTTGATATTGATGCACCCAGGATAATCACCTTTAAAAATCCCGTTGAGTATATCTTCTCTTCCATCTGCATACTGGGTGAATTGTTCCAATAAAAGCCTCATTTGGTTCATTTAGTCTTCTTCAGTCAATTGTCTGGGATCCAGTGTAAGAATTCTTTGCAAACATTTAACATATTATTCATTATGCTAATGACTGAACCACGACAACATTCTATTTCATTTGCAATATTGTCTATTGTTGCCCAGCTCTCAGCTCAAATAATTGAGATATAAGCTGTCTCACTCTTGATTCTGTCACAGTCTATACATACAGGACATCCATGAGAGAACTTACCCACTCAGTTGTGTACAGCTTGCCACCATAGACAGGCAATATTTCCATATGAATATCCTTGGCTGTGAGTCCATTCTGGAGGAGAAGATAGACAAAGGGGGGTAGCAATTATCTTGGACCGGCAAACATCAAAATCTGATCAAGGATATTGGGCCGTGTCAGACAGAGTTCTACTAGTTAAATTAAGCGGCAGACCTTTTAGCATAAACGTTATTCAAGCATATGCACCAACAGGGGAATCCAGTGAAGATAGTGTAGAGGAATTTTATAATGACTTAGTTAATTAGTCAGTCAATCAGTCAGTCAGTCAATCAGTCAGTCAGTCAGTCAGTCAGTCAATCAGTCGAGGTTCCAACTTCACGGCAACGGGTAGTCCCCATTATGCTCCATTCCTGTGCCAGTGAATATCACACAAAATGCTCCCCACTGTCCAATGTGAAAAGTAGAATAGACAGGAGTCTCGGCAATCCAACAGCCCGCACTGGTACACTGTGCATAATTCTGCTGCCAGAATGCCAACATAACATTTTGAAAATTCCTCCACGAAAACCACATTTCATCGTCGACTGAATTGGCAGTCACCAGAAAGACCTCATTGACCCGGGTTTTCTCACATGGCTCGGTCTTTTACCGCAGGGCGACCCGCCGAAAGCGTCACACAAAGCACAAACTCCGCAGCTTCAGCGCCGACTCCCAAGAGTCTCCTGAAAAATGCACTCGTGAACCGAAAAGGCAAATCAGTCAATTCAGCAACAGCCGGTAGCCATTGTTCCGAACATGCAGGTCACAGTACAGAACAGATGTAAAAGCATTCCACGCGAATCTCACAGCTCACAGTGTCACCCATGCACTCACTCAGTAGCAGGGCGACGGAACCATGTACTACATGACCAACATGAGGAAAATGTGATTGCAAACCGTAGCTACAAGCATAAACATGCCACAGGCCTTAACAGTTCAATGCCTAACTGCCATGTTGGTGACCGGAAATCAAATAATGACTTACAGTCTGCTTTAAAGAAATGTAAAAATTCAGAAATAAACATCATAATAAGTGACTTCAATGCAAAAGAAGGAAATCAAGGTCATAGAAACACAGTAGGAAACTATGGTTTTGGAGAGAGAAATGACAGAGAATACAGACTTGTAGAGTGGGCAAAAGAGCAGGAAATGATTGTAGGAAACACCTGGCTCAAACAACACCCTAGAAGATTATGGACATGGAGGAGTCCTGATAGCAGGATTAGAAACCAGATTGATTACATTCTGATTAGCAGAAGATTTAGAAATGCGTTAACAATAGCAAAAACAGTTCCCAGTGTTGATTGTTATAGTGACCACAGATTACTTACAGGTACATTGAGGGTAAAGTTAAAGAACGTCAAGTATATAACAGGAAACACTAAATATGATTTGTGTACATTGAGTATGACAAGGAAATACAAAACAAATTCAACACAGAAGTACAGAACAGATTTGATATATTGTCTGATCTAGAGATTCTATTCCAAGATGTGGATGATCAAAGGGAAATGTTGAAGAATTTAATCAGTTTGGCTGCAGAAACAACTATTCCAAAATTAAAAAAGGTGGGTCGTAAGAAATGGATGACTGAAGAAATTTTACAACTAATGGAAACAAGAAGACTCAACAAAAATAATCCTGCCAATTATGAAGAAATTCACAGACAAGTCAGAATATTATGTTAGGAGGCAAAAGAAGCATGGCTTGCAGTTTTGCCATTTTTGTGCTTTTCGCACTAAATTTAGTGCTTTTTCAAGTCATTTAGTGCGAAAATTTTGCTTTTAGCATAGCCGCGCTAATTTGGTGCTTCACAAAATTTTCTGGGTGCTTTTTGGTGCTTTTTTGGGGTGGGTAAAAATTACTTTAAAAATCAATTTGGGAACACTACAAAGCCGAATTTGAACTGAAGCAAGGGAGTAAAACAGTCTTAGTATGTTACCGCGCAATATTAAACTAATTTAACTCCCTTTAATACGATTTAGCTGAAAGCGAACGCCATCTTGCAGACAAGTCCAAACGTCAATACGTCAATTAGCTTGTAATCGAGTTCATAATTTTGTGGTGTCTACATTATCCTTTCATTTAAGCTTATTTGTGTTTCACCATGAGCAAGAAATATTGTCAACATTTCAGAGAACAGTGGCTCAGTGACACGAGATTTCAAAAATGGTTGTTAAGAGTAGAAGGGGATAATAGTTAATACTAAGTGTTTTTGCAAATATTGCAAATGTTCAATTGCAGCCAAGTTAAATGATATTGAGAGGCACAAGAATACAACGAAACATCAGAAAGCCGAACAACCATTCAGCACACAAAGGCAAACAACAATTGCATTGGACAAACTGAAAGATGATGTCAAAGAAACAGAAGGATGCATGTCTTTGTTCATAGCTGGCCATTGTTCGCTTTGCTTTGTTGACCATTTAAGTGAACTCTGCAAGGTACACTTTGGTGACAGCAAAGGTTGCAAGAACTTTAAGCTTAGGAGAACTAAGTGCAGAGCAGTTATTTCAAATGTACTTGCACCATATTTCACAACAGACTTGACAGCTGATATTGACAAAAGTAAATACAGCTTATTGATTGATGAGAGCAATAACATTTCTGAAACTAAGCTACTTGGAGTAGCTATTAGGTACTATTCAGAGACAAGAAAGCAGTTTGTGGTTACTTAGATTTAGTTGAATTGAGTGACTGCAATGCACAGGCAATATGCAATGCGTTAAAAGATTGTTTAAACAAGAATGGACTTGAGTTGCAAAGACTAGTTGCACTCGCCACTGACAATGCGTCTGTCATGACAGGTGTAAACAATGGAGTATATACAAAATTAAAATCCGAAGTTCCTCATCTGGTACTAATTAGGTGTGTATGTCATTCCCTTCAGCTGGCAGTGTCACAGGCTGCAGCTGCTTGTCTGCCCAGGAACATAGAGTTCATGATTAGAGAAACATATAACTGGTTTTCTCACTCAAGTCTTCATCAAGCAAAGTACAGGGAGCTTTTTGCTTCAATAAATGATGGACAACATCTGCTAAAGATTGTTCAATTTAGGCAGACACGATGGATGTCCATTCAATCTGCCATTGTCAGAATATTGCAACAGTGGGTCGAGCTTAGAACTCATTTTGATGTAGCAAGACTCAACGAGCGCTGTTATACAGCAGAACTTCTACACTCTATGTTTAGTGACATGAAAAACTATGTGTATCTCATATTTCTCAAGCATATTCTCGGAGAAGTTCAAAGTGTGAATAAGAAATTCGAAGCAGATATACAGCATCCAACAAAACTACTCAGCTACTTTATAACATTGTGAATGAATACCACCAGTGTTTGTTTTAGTGATTTCCCAAAAAATAGTATTGCAATTTGGTGCTTTTTTGGCTCGAAAGTAGTTCTGATTGGGATTTGGCGGATCTGGAATAAACTTCATTGTAATATGAAGTGATAATAATAAATTATACTGTGCTACCTTGTTACATTTGTAACAAAAACAGTTGGTGCTTCTTTTTTGGTGCTTCCTAAAAAAAATTGTTTGCTTTTTTGGGTCGATTATGGTGCTTTTTCATCAAAGGGAGATGGCTTGAAAAAAATTGCTTAGAAATTGAAAAACAACACAACAGTCAAAATACCAAATTAGTGCCCAAAGGAATTCAGGAACTTACTAATAAAAGAACAAGTACATCAGCAGGCTGTCTAAAAACTAAAGATGGCAAAATCATAATAGAAAAAGATCAGATTCTACATGTATGGTCAGATTATGTGAAACACATTTATGATGATAACAGAGATGAACAGTATGATATTAGATTTAATAATGAAGGACCACCTATTTTGAAGATGGAGGTTCGAAATGTTCTTAAACATATGAAAGCTGGCAAGGCCCCCGGTTCAGATAACATCACAACAGAAATGATTAAAGCTTTAGAAGAATATGGAATAGATCAAGTCACCAGACTGCTGAACACATTATATGATACCACAGAAATACCTTCTGAATTATGTAATTCTATATTTATTGCAATTCCAAAGAAATCAGGAGTCTTGGAATGTGATCAACATAGAACAATTAGTATAATGAGTCACTTCACAAAGATTTTGCTACGAATTATCATGCAAAGAGTGAGGAAGAAACTAAACCTGAAATAGGGGAAGAACAAAGTGGGTTTGTAGAAGGAAAGGGTACAGTAAACGCCTTGTATATGCTGCGATCAGTTATTGAACGTTCTATAGAAGTAAACAAAGATATACATCTTTGCTTTATTGACTACACAAAGGCTTTCGATAGAGTAAGACATGTCAACATGGTAGATATGCTTGCAGATCTACAAATTGATGGGAAAGACATTAGACTTATAAAAAACATATATTGGAAACAACAAGCTGCCATAAGGATTGATAATGAAGTGGGACAATATCAGCCTATTAAGAGAGGTGTTAGGCAGGGATGTGTAATGTCTCCAGATCTTTTTTCCCTATACAGTGAAATATTTTCAGAAATGTAGAAGATATAAATGGAATCAGCATTGGAGGACAAACCAATGACATTAGATATTTAGATGATACAGTATTGATTGCAGACAATGAGTAGGATCTGCAACAATTAGTAGATCTGGTTATTGCACACAGTGAACAACTGGAGTTAGAATTAAATTGCAAAGAGACACAGATTATGGTCAGTCACTAGGAAGAACGAAATACCACAATGTAATATACAAGTAAATGGGAATATTCTTCAACAAGTGAATCGGTACAATTATCTCGGAACAGTCATAACTTCTGATGGGAAATGCCTTGAAGAGATTAGAACAAGAATCGCCATGGTGAAAGTAGCCTTTAGCAAGATGAAAAACATACTGACCAATAAAAAGATGTCAATTGAAACGAGAAAAAGAGTGTTGAGGTGCTACATAGAGCCTGTTCTTTTGTATGGATGTGAAACTTGGACAATGAGCAGTCAAGCTGAAAAACATCTGATGGCTGCAGAAATGTGGTTTCTGAGGAGAATGCAAAGAATACCATGGACAGACAGAAAAACCAATGACCAAGTACTACAGGAGACAAATGAAAATTGGTAAATTGATTAGAGAAATTAGACGTAGTCAGTCAACATTTTTGGACATGTTATGAGAAGAAATAAATTTGAGAACTTGGTGACAACTGGCAAGATTGAAGGGAACAGACCAAGGGGAAGACCGAGAAGTAAATACCTGGATGGCTTGACTTCATGGCATGGTCGAGACAGAAACACTGAGCTGATCCATGAATCTGGTGGTCAAGTGAAATGGCGAGTCATGACCACCCACGCTTTCCGACATGGCACATAATTGATTGATTATGAGTCCTCTGACCAAAACAGAATGTAACAACAGCATGCTGTTCTTCAGTGTTACAATCTTTTGGTATGGCTGACATTATTCAAAGCCACATGCATATGTACATATAAATATTCATGCAGCAATTCAAGCTAGATGATATGCCACATAATGGCACATTTAGGAACTACCAACAATCATTTCTCAACTGCCGTATATCATTTTGTGACTTACTTATTGACTTACCCACAAAATACACTTGTAATGTTGTTATCCATATTTTCTGCTGCTGTGACTTTCTGGGATTAATAACATGAATTTATAAATGCATTTAGTTAGTTATTTTCCATATAGGCTTGATACTGACCACATTACCCATGGGATATCCATCGATCTATACAAACTATGGGTCTAGCACTGTGTGCTCAATGTCCCTAAGGCTTGTTTAAGGGACCTTTTATTGGTTTGCCCTATATATAATTCGTAATTTATAAGTGTTTGTCTCTAGTTTCATGCATGGGTGTGAAGAACTATATTTTATAATCATTTGGGGGGGGGGGGGGGGGGTGTAGCTTTTTTGTATGGTGTAAAATCATTTTATACTTTTGTAAATGTAGATGCCTAATCCCCTATCACAATCTGTTTTTAACAAAACTTTTCTTTGCTGTTTTAGGACTGGGGGTATTTTGCATCATTGTTTTCCCAATGTATATGTTGATGTTTATTTTTTTGTATCTTTCCAGGGCATCTAAAGATAGACATACCATGGACTGAGTTGTTTACTGCAGATATTCATGTGGCGATTGAGAATGTTTTTGTCTTAGCTGGACCAATCACAGACAGGCAGTATGACCCAGCTAAAGAAAAACTACTTCAGAATGCTGTTAAAAGACAATTGCTGGAATCCATTGAACAGTCAGCTTTAGAGGAGTTTGGTAAGATTGATTGTTAGCACTGATTTGGAAATAAGTGACCCTTGAACTTCAACAGTCTTGCACTCCATGAGAGCGGTTGATTGGTTGATTTTAGAAAGAATCACTTTCATTGGACACTCAGATATATTAACAAGTGCTGCAGTCTCCTACCATAGGTTGCACATTGAGAATCTCTAGCACCAGCCAGTATCTAAACGTGGTATATTAGAACCATACTTGTTGCAAATACTGTGCTATGGCTAGGTTTTCTAATTTTGAAGTTACATGAAGCACAGTGACTAGCACACACATTTGCCTGCCTTCCTGGTGGACATGTGTTCAGATGCATGTAATATAATACTGTTTATAAGGAAAATTGAAGTGAAAATGAATTGTTTGTTTGTCACTGACGCTAAATTACAACTAGAAAAAACTTATGAAGACATGCATACCAATAATCTCATGGGGTTCAAATTCGATGTTGAGTGTACACATCATGTCTTCTTGACATGCCAGATCTGGAGCAGGCATCAGAAATATACTCTCCAATCCCTTCTGTCAGTTCATGTTTGGATGGAGTTGGTGTTGCTTATATTTACTGCCCAGCTGTTTCACTGATTAAGTGCCATAGGATGATAAATCATGTTAAGAGACTTCCTATATCTACTATGGGCTTACACATCACCGAAATTTTGTCATCGCAAATTTTCCCATTTTCCGTCATCCAGTTTTGTTCAGTCCAAACCTACTTTTAGTTTGGCGCTGAATCTATAAAGCTATCCACATAAAGCGTTTTCTATCTTTATCTGCCTCGCTTGTATTATCCCACACTGGTATGGCTATTTTCTCTATTCTGCCTCTAATTTTGATGTGCCACATACATTCCATTTATCTTTTCTTTATGGTTTTGATAAGTGATCTTGTACCACCTGCAGCTCTCAATACTTCAGTGTTTCTTTAATTCTGTCCTGATTGTCTGAACATTCTCAGAAACCACATCTCCTCTTCCTCTTGTGTCTTCACTATTTGGCTACTAGCCCAGCATTTGAATCTATACAGAAGAATGGAGCACTCACAACTTTTCAGTAAAAAACATTTGTACCATCATGATGTTTCTGTTATGTGTACATGTATGCAGTTTGTTTCTTTCCCCCAGTAAGTAAAGCAGCTGACAGCCCAACTTTGCTAGAGAAATTGTCAACCAACTTTCTCAGCAGATTGCAGGTCAGTAAGAACAGTTGTTCATGTTTAGTCTAGAATTGTGATGTTAACAAAAGTGATCTAGAGGTATGTTACAGGTATGCTAGAGAAATTGTCAACCAACTTTCTCAGCAGATTGCAGGTCAGTAAGAACAGTTGTTCATGTGTAGTCTAGAATTGTGATTTTAACAAAAGTGATCTAGAGGTAGATTATAAGTCCATAGGAACAGTTGTTCATGCGTGGTCTAGAATTGTGATGTTAACAATAGTGATCTAGAAGTAGGTTACAGGTCAGTAGGAACAGTTGTTCATGTGTGGTCTAGAATTGCGATGTTAACAATAGTGATCTAGAAGTAGGTTATAGGTCAGTAGGAACAGTTGTTCATGTGTGGTCTAGAATTGCGATGTTAACAATAGTGATCTAGAAGTAGGTTACAGGTCAGTAGGAACAGTTGTTCATGTGTGGTCTAGAATTGCGATGTTAACAATAGTGATCTAGAAGTAGGTTACAGGTCAGTAGGAACAGTTGTTCATGCGTGGTCTAGAATTGTGATGTTAACAATAGTGATCTAGAAGTAGGTTACAGGTCAGTAGGAACAGTTGTTCATGTGTGGGCTATAATTTTGATGTTAACAAAAGTGATCTAGAGGTAGATTACAGGCCAGTAGGAACATTTGTTCATGTGTGGTCTAGAATTGCGATGTTAACAAAAGTGATCTAGACATAGATTACAAATAAGAAATTGATGGATTCACAGCATCACATGAATCCTATGCTAATGGACTAAATCTTTTTAAAGAGGAAAACCTGGCTAAGAAACGAAAAACAATGAATTTCCCCAGCTGTTGGCAAGAGAGGCTAAATTAATCACAAAAGAGGTGATCACTGCACACTTGAAAGAAGGCAGTTGATATTTATACTAAAGCTATTCATGTTGCTTTAGACAACCTAAAATCATGTATTATATGACAGGCAAGAAAGGGTAATATTAACTTTTAAAATGAGATTAGCATAGCTAGATATAGATAGCAATGAACAGATACGGTATATATTGAGAGATGCATTGTGCTGGCATAATATGTACCTGTGGTCAGGACGGACAAATGTGAAATACTGGCAACAATAAATAATAAACTTATGAAGAATAATGGCATTGCAATGTCTGCTTTGTGGGTTCGATGCTTGGGTTCATCGGTCGCCAAAATGAGGGAAAGATTTACCATATATTCCTTCTTGCTTTCAGCCACAAAATGTGAAGACGTTTTCACACCATAGACCCCTAGCAGGAAACTGCTTTGAGTTAATTTATTTGTAAAAAAAATTTAATGTCTGCTTCTTCTTGTGCAGTCAGGTTTTTCTGCTCAGCAGTATAATCAAACAGGGCATAACTCTATGCTGCATACATATCCTCAAGGCGATAGAGATGGGGTGGATCCGAAGAGAGTGGTTGCTGTCTCTGGAGCGGTCTCGGCTGGCAAAGATAGTTTCATCTTCGTGCCAGGGCATGCGGGAGTACAAGGAAATGAGCAGGCTGACAAGCTTGCAGGTAAGGCTACTGTGGAGGGTGGACGCGCCATGGACCAGGCTGACATTCTGAATGCTACACGAGAAGTAAGACTTTTGCGAGAATCAAGTGATGACTGTGAATCTACAACCACGGCCAGACTGCGAGAACAGCAAATTAAAAGAGGTGTGGCCAAACAAGAACACTTACACGGGAAGCCAAAGAAGATTGATAAACCAACACAGAACTGGTGTCGTTAGCCGCTACACGCCGCAGGATTTGCTGAGGAGGGGATCTGAGCGCTTATGGACTGAATGGTTCGATGTGCAATGAGGATGATCTGTCGACTAACTAACTTCCACAAACTTCCACATGTCTATTAGGCTGAGATATTCTGTCTTCAGTTTGGGAAGTTATGAAGTTTTCCTTCCATGTTTTTGCATAACCTAAGAGTGCCTATGAGACATCAGATGTAGAGGAGTGTGGCCTCCTTTGTACTTTTAGAGTGTGCTGAGAAAATAGCCGCCCACACTTATCAGCATGGCATATAATGATGATGATTCTGATTAAATACATACATGACATATTGTAATTTGTGCTGAGCTAAGTGTTTTATAACTGTTGACTGTTTGAATGCCAGATATCCATACGCCACATTCATGTGAGGTACGAAGATACAATAACCAATGGAGACCATGCTTTTGCCTGTGGGATCATGATGAAACAACTGCTGATATGTTCAACAGATGCTCGCTGGCAGCCAAGAGGAACAGATGTCAATCCAAATATGATGCATAAGGTATGTTGTGTATGAATATTTCTCCTTCATAACATATGTTGCCTTTGGATATTTCTTCTTCATAAGGTGTGTTGTCTGTCTATGGATATTCTATCAATATAGCATGGTGGCTATGTGCTCACTTGCCAGCCCACTGGTTGTGGGTTCTGCACCAGGGCAGAGTTTTAAATGTTTTGGGAAGTAAAGGCAGCTGGCATGACATTGATCACATCCCCTACCAAGTGCCAACTGGTCTATACAAATATGGCTATAGCACCACATGCTCAGTGTCCTTAAATCTTTAAAAGGGGCTTTAATTACCTTTAAAATGGGCTTTAATTACCTTTACAGGGGGCTTTAATTACTTTTAAAGGGGTCTTTAATTACCTTTAAAAGGGGCTTTAATCACTTTTAAAAGGGGCTTTAATTACTTTTATTAGCTTCAGATTCATGGCAACCAAGAACAGCTTTTGGTGGCAGGAAATAAGTTGATGCCTGCATTCGGATCTGTTCAATGGTTTAAGTCTCATAAAACTAATAATATTGTCAGTTTGATGAGACCAATGCTGTTTTTATGTCAGATGGTGTTTAATATTAAGGTGAATTCCAATGTGGTTTTCATCTGTAACTACTTTTTACTACATCATTTTGCAAGGGTGTAGTCACTTGTAAAACAAACAGGTCTGCAAGAGCTGTGAAAAAAAGGGTGGACCAAAAAAAAAGACACTGAAGGAGATCATCCTCCTGGAGTGTCAAGAATTCATTGCCCACATTGTCAAAGAACATTTCGAGCCAAAATAGGCCTTCTTACCAGCCATCTTAGAACCCAAGGCTCCAAAGTTTCAACCCCACTGGATGAAATGAATGGTCATTATCATTCTTGATGGACAAATACAAATACTCTTGAGCTACAGCCTACGATGGGTGACGTAATATTCTGTTGTGATAATTTGGCCGTGTCCAGCGTGTGCCACGTGGTCTAGTGGTTACACACCCACTTCACACACCAGTGATCCGGGGTTTGTTTCCGGGTCCGGTCAAGGATATGCACTACTGACGAGCTCAAACGAGAACGAAACTCGAGTCTAGTGCTTCCACATTAACGTAGATAGGCCTTAGGTTCATATCATAATATGATCAGCATTGCCAGTAGTGGTTTGTGCTCAATATTTAAATACAAATACCATTTTTTACTGCTGAATTATTACCTCTAATGTTCCAGAATGATTTTTTTTGGGGTGCATATCCTTTTTACAGGACATTGCTGTTAACACCAGCATTTTACTGCTGTTGTTGATGTCTTGGCAAGTTTACTTTCAGTAGTTTGCCAATGCTTTTTGAATGACCCGCTCCCATACCAACTTGTTAAAACCCCACACAATACGGTCTGCTGCCAAATTGGTTGCAGCTGTGTTTCGATTGCGGGTAAGCAGGTTTATGAATCGCATCCGTAAGCCCTTTGCCACGAAGACCGGCGTCACCATCATTACACTATATAAAATGTATATTGCTATTTTCTTCTTCACAATCTCTGTATCCGCTGACAGTTGCTGAAACTGGATGAATTGTCTGCTTATTGGAATCCATATGTACCAGAACAACACTTGCTAAAGTCAAGATTAAACACTGATGGATGGAAGGTCAGTGTCTTTGCAGCTTAGTCAATCTAACAAACACATAGACAAAATACAACATATAGTCACGGAGATGTCCTGTGACTACATTAAGGCATGACGACAGAATGCGAAGAATAAAAAGATGAAAAAATTAAAGCAATGAAGAGAAAGTAAAAATTGGAAAAACTTGGAGAAAAAATGTTCCTACTTACCTCAGAATTCCAAGCTGTGTGTATGGAAAGTTACTGCACTATTTACTCTTTCCTAGCTAACTCCTCTTGTCCCAGAAAGCTCTTAAATTTACTTACTGTGTCCTAATTAGCTCCTCCTGTCTCAATATATTCTTGCATTAAGTTACTCTCACTTAACTCCTTCTATCCCAGAAAGCTCTTGTACTAACTTACTCTTATCTCGTTAACTCCTCCTGTCCTAGAAAGATATTGCACCTACTCTCATCTAGTTAACTCCTTCTGTCCCAGCAGCTCTTAAACTTAGCTTTTTCTCATCCAGTTAACTGCTTCTGTCCCAGAAAGCTATTACTGTAGCGTACTATTATCTATTTATCTCCTCCTGTCCCAGTAGCTCTTAAACTTAGCTTTTTCTCATCTAGTTAACTCCTCCTGTCCCAGAAAGCTATTACTCTAGCTTACTCTTATCTAGTTATCTCCTCATGTCCCAGCACTCTTAACATTAGCTTTTTCTCACCTAGTTAACTTCTCCTGTCCCAGACAACATTTACTTGCTGTGTCTTGGTTATTACTTTAACCCCTGCTGTCCCAGAAAGCTCATACACTAACTTACACTGACCTAGTTAACCCTTCCAGTCCCAGAAAGCTATTAAACTAACTTACACTGAAATAGTTAACTTTTCCTGTCACAGAAAGCTCTAGCAGATGGCTGTAGACCTTCAGTCTCAGACAGTAGTAACTTTTAGTCCTTCAGTTCCAAAAAGTTATTATTTTTAGATCTTATCCCAAACAGTTATTACTGTTAGTCCATTATTTGCAGACGGTTATCACTTTTGTTCCATACAGTTATCACTTTTATTCCTTAACTCCCAGATGGTTATCACTTTTAGTCCTTTAGTTGCAGACATTTATCACTTTTAGTCCTTTAGTCTCTAACAGTTATTACTTTAGCCCTTTAGTTCAAGATACATATCACTTTTAGCCCCTAAGTCCCATACAGTCATCATTTTTAGCCATTTACCTGTTGTGCAGATATCGCTTTTAGCCTTTAAGTCCCAGACAGTTATTACTTTTAGCCTTTAAGTCCCAGACAGTTATTACTTTTAGCCTTTAAGTCCCAGACAGTTATTACTTTTAGTCTTTTAAGAGCAGAAGCTATCACTGTTAGCCCATCAGTCCCACTTATCACATTTAGTCTTTTATCCCAGATAGTTATCACTTCTAGTCCTTCAGTACCACTTATCACATTTAGTCTTTTATCCCAGATAGTTATCACTTTAAGTCCTTCAGTCCCTCTTATAACATTTAGTCTTTTATCCCAGATAGTTATCGATTTTAGTCCTTCAATCCCACTTATCACATTTAGTCTTTTATCCCAGATAGTTACCGCTTTTAGTCCTCCAGTCCCAGAATGTTATTAGTTTTAGTCCTTCAATTGCAGACCAGTATCATTTTTAATCTTTCAGTCCCAATTATCACTTTTAGTTCTTCAGTCACAGACAGTTATTATTTTTAAATCTGTCTCTGACAATTATTACTTTAGTCTTAGACAGTTATTACTTTTAATCACTCAATCCCAGGCATTTATTACTTTTAATCATTCAGCCTGGGGTAGTTACTACATTTACTCCTTCAGTCACAGGTAATTATTACTTTTAACTAGTTACTGTTTGAAATGTTTGTTCTTCTTGTTACTTTAATTCTGTCAACATTGAACAGTTGTATTTGTATCTCTTTCTGGTACAGTGTTATTATTACAATTGTATTTGTTTGATACAGAAAACATTAAAACTTTGCATATGTGAAATGAGATCGTGAGAAAGAAAAACAAAATATTGAAATCATTTGAAGAGTGAGCTGTAAATATGAAGAAAATTAATGAAACCACAATGCAATTTCAATGTAAGTTATTGATATTAAACATATTACTAGCTATTTCACAGCCCAAAGCAACTTGTTATGGCCTGCATTGCTGCAATTCTGTCACCATTGAACATTAGTAATTTTATCTCTGCTATAGTATTATTATTACACAATCTTATTTGCTTGAAACAGAAAACATTAAAACTATGCATATGTGAAATGAGATCTTGAGAAAGAAAAACAAAATATTGAAATCATTTGACGAGTGAGCTGTAAACATGAAGAAAATTAATGAAACCACAATGCAATTTCAATGTAAGTTATTGATATTAAATATATTATTAGCTATTTTACAGCCCAAAGCAACTTGTTATGGCCTGCATTGCTGCAAAGTAGCAACACAAAGTATTATTTTATTTTGTTATTTGTTCAGAGGAAATCTTTCAGCTTAGAACTATTTATTTAATGTTCTTAATGACGTTGGGTTTGTCATTATAAAATAAAAATACTGGCTTTGCCTTTTCCATACATAGTTTGTTTCTTTTTAAATGTTCAGAATGTTCTGAGGATTTCCATTGACTCTCATACAATTTTTGAAGAGGAACTTGATTTCAGTGAGTACTTTATAATTATTATGGAATATGACTCAATGTATTGTGTGCTTGTGTTTGTATGTTTGTGCACATGTGCATGCATGCAAGCATGTTTGTCATTTAGTTTGAATGTGTGTGAGTGAATGTGTGCACTTGCATGCATGCATTTTGTTATGGTTCACTTTAATTTTAAAAATATGCTGCATATTCTTTACAGGAAGTTGCGATCAACCCCAAGCCCAGGATGATTTACTAGGCTATTTTACGTTCAGTAGTTTGCCATTGCCGGTTTCTGTGGCAAAGGTGTTACAGACACGGTTCTTAAATCCGCTTACCTGCGCTTGAAACACAGCTGCGACCGATTTGGCAGCAGACCATGTCACGCTGGGTTTTAACATGATTGTATGGGAGCCAGTCTTCCATAAAGCAATGGCAAACTACTGAATGTAAACTTGCCAAGGTATCATCAACAACAGTGCTGGTGTTGACAGCGATGTCCTGTAAATAGGATATGCAACAAACAAACAAAAATAAAGTTTGCCATTGCTTTTTGAACAAGAAATCAATGTTGAACTTTAACTTATCAGTGTAGGATATTAACTCTGTACCCTGTCATCAGTGCACCGGAAGATTAAGTGCAAGTGATTTAAGCCCTAGGGCCACACCTTATTGTGATTGTTTCATCAGGAACCTATGCATATGTTTTAGAAATTATTCATTCAATTCTTGTTTCCATTGGGTTTTCCTTGTTAAAATAATTGTAGCGATTCATTTTAGGAACTCATGAGTTAATGATAAACATGCTGCTTAATTCTTTTAGAAAATAATAGAAATGTGATACCTTTACTATTGTAAAGTTTCTGAGATATTTCTTTATCTTTCATTCCTTTATTGTTATAATAATAAGCATGATAGAAATTATTGCAACCGGAAAAGAAGTGAAATGTACATTATCTTGCTTTCATGCCATGATCAATGTGGCATAATGGTTATATGGTTCTAGACCGGTGGTTCTCAACCTCTTTTGGCCCATGCCTCCCTTCACCTTATGTTCAGAATGTCATTCCCCCCCACCCTCTTTCATATTTCCTCCCTATAAATCCCCCCTCTCACCCCTTCACAGTATAAGTAAAATTGGAAGCTAAATTTAATAACACATACTAGAACAAGTCTAGACGTCTACATAAAACATAATTTGCAAGTCTACTTACGTTATAAAACAAATTTCAGAAGGGCAAGAAGTACAGAATTGTGAAGTATGGAGGGAAAAACAATATCAAGTGACTGGGTCTTGTATTAACACAATCTTGAAATCAAGGCTGTGCTTCGACGATCAAAAAACAGTGCTCCAGGTCCTGATGGCATAAGATACGACGACATAAATAGGTGTACCGACAATGAGCTAGAGAAACTAGCAGACATGTACAACAACAGTATAGGGAGTGCTAGCATCAAGGAGGAATGGTTACACAGCTATCTGATTCCCTTGCCGAAGCCTGACAAAGACCACAAAAAAATTCATGGATATCGAATTATAACCATGCAGAATACAATAGGCAAGCTGCTGGAGAAGGTAATTGCCAGGAAAATATCAAGCCAACTAGAGAGGCAAGGTGTTTTCCCACATACCCTGGGTGGGTACCGTCCAAAAAGAGAAACCTGGACCAATGCAGCAGTCTTTGCCCACGATGTCTATGAAGGTTTCCACTCAGGCACTGAAACCGTTGCTGCAGCGATTGATCTTGAGGACGCATACAACAGAGTACCACTGGATTTCTTAATGTTTCAGCTTCTTGAACTAAACGTAAGTCCATTCCTCCTTAGTTGGATCGCTGCAGCCCTCTACCAACGGAAAGTAGTTTTTAGATGTGGCAGTTGGACTTCGGAACCAACAACAATATATCCTGGCCTTCCACAGGGATCATCATTATCTCCGGTACTGTTCAACGCCTACACAGTGAGAATCACCAGTGAGCAGATCACTGGACCTGGCAGGACATTGTCGTATGCCGATGATGTTTTAGTGTATCGTCAGGGTAAGGATAGAGAGGAGGTTGCTGTGGAACTACAAACCGAACTCAATCGCATAAGTACTTGGTGTGATGAAGCTGGGGCAATGGTCAACCCAACAAAGGCAACAGTGACTTGGTTCTCGTTGAATAATCATATTGTCAACAATCCAACACCAACTGTAATGCTGTGTTCAGAGACGGTGGAAAGAACGCAGGCAATGAATTACCTGGGGATACGGTTTGATCGAAGCCTTGCTTATAATGTGCACATAGACCAGGTGATAACAAAGGCCAAGCGGGGTTTGGCAGCGATGCGGGTGATGGCGGCAGCAAACTGTGAGCAGCGCCATCTATGCTTCTGTATGAGGGGCTGGTCATGTCTGTTTTGGAGTATGCAATGGCAATCCTGACTCTCAGCCATAAGCAGATAGAAAGGATGGAAAGGATACAGAATGAAGCTATGCGCATTATTCTTGGATGTACAAGAGATACAGCATGCAGGGCGATGCGCTACCTTCTTGATTTTCCAACCATTGAAGAAAGAATACAGGTTTGCAGGGCACGCGCCTACCTCAGAATTAACGCAAACACACAACATCCACTGCATAGTGAAATTAGGAAGGTGAAGGGCAGCAGGTTAAAAAGAGGACGGTCGTGGATGGGTCAAGCCGAAGACATTCTTCAACAGGTGTGTTCACTTGAGGACTTAGAACCTGGCGAGGAGTGGGTGCAAGTGCCAACAGACTTCTGCACATCCTTTTCAGTTTGCATCCAACTAGATAGAAAATGCAGACAAGAAAATCCGGCTGCTGTTGAGGCTGAAGTACAAGCGTTGATTTTCGAGAATTCGCTAGACGGTGACGCAGTCATCTACACAGATGGGTCGGTCGTCCGACATGTGAGAAGCTCATGGGCCTTTACAGCTCGGGCCGGAGGGAGAATTGTGAAGGAGGACTCTGGTGCTTTCACTGAAACCACAAGTAGCCTGACCATGGAAGTCATGGCGGTAAGTAAAGCAATAACATGGCTCGAGACACAGACATTCACTAGGGCTTGTTTCCTTAGCGACTCAATGAACATGATCAAGAGGATAGAGGAGGGGTCGATCCGAAGAGAATGGTTGCTGCCTCTGAAGCGGTCTCGGCTGGCAAAGATTAGTTTCATCTTCGTGCCAGGTCATGCGGGAGTACAAGGAAATGAGCGAGCTGACAATCTCGCAGGTGAGGCTACTGTGGAGGGCGGACGCACCATGGACCAGGCTGACATTCTGAATGCTCTACGAGAAGTGAGACTTTTGCGAGAACCAAGTGATGACTGTGAATCTACAACAATGGCCAGACTGCGGGAGCAGCAAATTAAAAGAGGGGTGGCCAAACAAGAACACTACGCAGGAAGCCAAAGAAGATTGATAAACCAACACAGAACTGGCGTCGTTAGCCGCTACACGCTGCGGGATTTGCTGAGGAGGGGATCCGAGCACTTATGGACTGAATGGTTCGATGTGCAACGAGGATGATCTGTCGACTAACTAACTAACTAACTAACTAACAATCTTGAAATAATCTTAATTTTTCTTCCCTCCTGAGGCTGTGTGTGGGTGAGTGGGATGGGTATGTGGGAGGCTGGGGTGGGTGGGAGTGTTTGTGGGTAGATGGAGGGGGTGGGTGATGTGTGGGTGGGTGGGTGGGGGTTTATGTGGGTGGATGGGGATGTGTGTGGGTGGATTTGGGTGTATGTGGGTGGAAAAAGGTTTTGTGGGTGGTTGAGGGATGTGTTTCATAACATTGTAATATGCATTGTTTATGTTTACAACATTCATTTGACAATGCATTTTCCTATGTGAATGCTTCATGCACTATTGAAGAATGAAAGATGAGTGATTGGAAGAGCCGAATGTAAGACGGGCCTGCATGCCCTATTTGTAACCCTTTTAAAATAAAGTTGAATTGAATTGGATATTCTGTTGCCAGTTTTATGGGAGATTGAATGAGGTGGATGAGCCAAGTGGTCATCAAAAATCTTGCTTTGAAAGAATTTAAACATAGGACCACAGTATTAGCATGCAAGTGCACTAGCAACTAAATTACATTCCCTGTCACTCCATTACAGAGAGAGAGAGAGAGAAAGAGAGAGAGAGAGATGCCATTGGAGATTGCAAGATGCAGAGAAGCATGATTTATGATGAGGTTAAGACTTAAAACTATTTTTTTTAAACCCAAAGAATATCAAGTTAGATATAGCATTACTTAAAACAGTATATAACACATATTTACATGTGAAAAGAAAATAAAGGGAACTATCCATATGAACTCAGCATATAGGAGGATTGACTATTAAATAAATAACATTAAGGCTAGTGAAATAGTGTCGGCATGTAAAGAGACATGAATGTTTGAAAAGATCATAGAGGGAGGCAAACCAGGGAAGTGGATAATAGGAAGTTCATGTCTTTGACTGATTCAAAGTTTGATAAATAATTGACAGAAACACAGGTGGGACATCTGATTTGTGATATAAATTTCAAAAGACTGTTGTGGGGGAAAAAGCTCTGCACAGGACATATATCACTGTAATATGTTGTTTAAACTCCTTCCTCCCATTCTCTATCCATCCAACAATGCTTTGTGCCAGGATTGTGTTTCTAAGATTCTTCCAGCATTTTGAAAATTAGTTTATACATAATGATAAAATATAATATGTTTAGAAATTGACATAGAGTGTATTAAAGTGCAGTTTTTCTCATGTATCTTGACCAGAATGTATTAATAAGTATGCAATAGAACTATTGTATGTTGCTGTCTTTCTTCTTTCTTTGAATAATCAATATTGCCATTGATGTCTAATTAAACACATGCTTTTCATTTGCCCGGATATGTGTTTTTATAATGATTCAAATCAGAAATAGCAGTAATCTAAGAGCTCTGTTGTAAATATCCTGCGGATCTATAAACATTAATTAAATAACACACAATAAGAAAAACCTATATTTTTCAATGAGGATTTATTTTTTTTTTAAAGATAATCTCAATATAAAAGTGGTGTGTAAAAAACAGTCAAGGATTCACAGACAATGCTGTTTTGCACAACGCATTAATTTGCTCCAGAATGTTCATTGGGAAAGATTTATATTTTTTTTTGTTTAACTTGTAATGCTGTTACATCTTTCATTTTGTTTCTTGTAACATTTTTGCCTATAAATATCATACATTTTGCTAAAGGGATTTGGTGTTTAATTTAGCAAAGTCTGAGTGGTAAATGTGGGATACAGCAGGTATGAATTAACATAACAAATTTTACAACTGGGAGTGATAACAGCATTTTTGAGTTGATTATCTAAGGCCACAAATTAAACAGCACAGTGGTTAGTACATTTTTCTTACAAGGAATGGCAGCCTGCAGGGAGCTGGATACCTACTATCACTATGCGTTGCTTTAATATATGTGAAAGAGCTGAAGTGTTGTGATGGGTAGCGCAGTTGTATATAAAGAAAGTAGTCCTGGTATTTATAAGTAGTTATGAGTCTTTTGGTGGAGATCGCACTTGCGGAGTGCTGTTGAGAACAAGACACCTGAACTGTTCAAGAAACCTGATACAGGTGAAAAAAATGGCACGGTGCAAGAAAAATACCAGTAGACACCTGACTTACAAGATGAGCAACGTGGAAGCTGCCAAGACCTTAAAGATGAGGAGAGAGCCCACCTGAGAGCTGCAGCAAAGAACCAGAACACACAGTAACATTAAATGAAGCTACCACGAGGAAGACCAATGACAACCCACCACAGACAAGAGCCAAGACTATTGAGAAGCAATGAGAGGAGAAAGACACCAGAGTCGGAAACACTGACTCACAGATGACCAGATGGGTTGTCAAACATATCCAAGTGGAGCTGACAGATGAACAAATCCTGAAGCAGCTACAACAAGAGAATCTCCATATCCGAATCTTGCAGGTGGAGTGGATTCTGACATACTCCAAGATAGCCACTACTCTAGCGGTGGTAACAACAGAGGGCAGCGAGATGCCGATCACGGATGGAACACCATGCATACAAGGAATGTCCGTTGGCCAAACTGGACAAGGACTTCTGAATGCCCAACAAAGGGAAACAACCCAGAACAAACCAGCAGAAGCCACGCGGAAGACCGCAGAGAAACCACATAACGAAACCAAACCAAAGACCAATAGGAAACTGCAAGTTAAAACCAGCAGTCCAACCACGAAGTCCAAGCACTCAAGAAATCAGCATCCTGCCAGGTAAATGAATGTAGCTTAGAGGAGCTTTCTGACCTATCTGAGATTGACGGGGAAGAAGACGAAAAAGCATGAAAAAGGAGTGAGGAAATTGAGGCAAGGCTTGAAGCTGCGTATAAATCAATAACAGCTAGCACACTCAGAGCTAGCAAACAGATTAAGAAACAGTCCTTATAAGGACTGCATCCTAGCAAAACAGACAAGCCAGAAGCCAACACTGATCAAGGAAACCACCAGAGGAGACGGGCACAAAGGATAACTCGCCAACCAATCCCCCAGCTGATGTCACAGGCACAAATTCTTATATAATCAGTCTGAGTTAGGACTCACTCGTAAGAGCACACAGACAGAAACAGGATAAAACCCACAAAAACCACAGATCTCAACTCTAACCAACACTGAAGAAACAGGTTGAACAAGACCGAATTTGGAATTTTTGTTTTTGAATCAAGCAAGCAAGCATCAGGATGGCTCTGGGGTTTGCCAAGATTTCTGGGAATTGTCAGGAAAGAAAAATGGCAAGGAAGGAAACTGACCAACACACTTCATTACGTTCCTGACCTAGAATATATGAAACTCTAATTGTCAGACTCCAATGGCTCTATCTGCCATGGAACACCTTTACCTTGACTTGAATATAATAGTTACTTAATTATGTGGCATACATGTTTATGTCTCTAGAGGTTGGCATATGCCATGATATAGTTAATGTGAGGTCCTATTACTGTACACCCAAAAGGCAAATCATGTGTATAGTGTGGAAGAACAGGTAAACCATCATAGCCTAGAGTGTTTGGTGTGGCAGGGAGTGACCAGAGGATCTGGACAACACTCAGTACTCAGAGGAAAGGCCAGACTGTCACATAATCAGACTGCAACTAGTACCATTAATATTGGGGCTTTTCGGTAGCTGGTGAAGATGAGGACGGAGTGCATGTGGGAATAACCTGAGTGCTATGATGAAAGTTCTTCACTCAACTCAAATGTTATATAACTTGCAGTATGCACCTGACAACATGCAGCAAAATATGTCAGACAATAAATCATGCAACCAGTTGTTTGTAGCTTCTGTGTTTAAATTCACTAAGGGAATACATTGTGATGTCGGTTCCTAAATCAATCAATCAATCAATCAATTGTTTTGAATCAGCTGAACTCAGCCTAATGGAAATATCCAATGTGTGATTCTCTTTACTTCTTATAGTAATTGTTCTGTGTAATTATCCTTCAGTTATGCAACCAGCAGCAGCTCAGGCCAGACTAATCATCAACTCTGATAGTGGCTTCACTCTGCCCAAGTTTTTCATGGACTTCACTATTGAGGAAGTTGAGGTGCTGCTGTCAAGACAGCAGGTGAGTACTACATAAGAACTCTTCCTGATGACGGTATTCAGTTTTACATCATTGTTAATGGGTATTGGGAAGTGGGGTGGCATAACAAATAGAGTGCTTGTCTACTAAGACTGTAGTAGTGATTCAGTCCCCAGCAGTGGCAGGGTTCTTTTTTCTAAATAGTACATCTCTGGGGTATTGGCACATGAAGCTGAGAAAAAGAAATGAAAGGAAAAGGAAAACATTTATGGTCCAATTATGTATATTGTTTTCTTGTCGAGGTATTAATAGCTGTACAGAGTTAATCTGTCACTAAAGCTTGCATATTATGTTTATTATTGTTGTTTTTTTCTTTCAGTTTCTGAACCTTATCACTCTCAGTGACTCATTCCAACTGATGAGGATCAACCAGCGTTACCGTAAATATCACCCTAATATAAGCCTCAAAGTCAGCCCTCGGTCATGGTGGATTTATGCATACGATGCAATTTTGGAAGAAATCATACGTCCTTTTTCATGGACTAGAATTAAAGAACACAGGTGTGTATTATTCACCATTTAAAAAGATTAGTAGGAAATTTGTGGAAGTTGAAAGAAATTAAAACTAGTATCAAACTTAGAGTATTTAATTCTAATGATAAATCTGTACTGCTGTAGAAACATGGAGAATAACTGAAACAATTACCAATAAACAACAAAGACCCATCACCTGGTGCTTGTGCAGAATAGGACTAAAGTGGCATGTCCGAATCATTAATATGAAGCTTCGGGAGAGTGAATCAAGTGAAGAAAAGTGGCTGGAAACGGATAGGACACACAAGATAAGGCCTGATAATAGTACAGTTAGAAAGGCCTTTCTCTGGGATTCACATTGCAAACAAATTAGAATGAGACCTACAGACACATGGAGAAGAGTAATTCTGAATTCTCCATGTTTGTGATCCACACAGCTGTACCTATCTCAAACTGGAGTTCAATATTCTAAGTTTGATGCCTTTTTATATTTAGCAAATCCAATTTAAAGTTGTGAATTAATTTCAATTGTTTGCTCTATTTATTATGCATAATGTGGCTGTCTGGTCAGTACATGATTTGTTTTGTCAGTAGCATACTTTAGTTGTTTGCCAGTGGCATGGCTTAATCTCTCCAGAATAATATTCTCCCAGAAACTGACAATAACATAATTCCTTATAATTTCCACACACCTATTGGTCACCTTTCTTTGGCAACTCTATCGTACAGTCATCTCTCAAGTCTGCTGGTATTTGTTTAGTCTCCCAGAATCTGTTAAATAATTTTTGCAGTAATTCAGTTGAGATATTTTTATTAATAGCTTTTACTGAGATATCATCTAGACCAGCAACTTTTCTCATCATTCAAGAGTTTGATAGCTTTGCTAATTTCTTCTATAGATTGTTTCTTACAGTTTATATCCAGCTGAACTTCTGAAGGCTAGATATTTGAGTGATATGTTGAAATTGTTATATTCAGAAGTTCCTCAAGGTATTTGACCATCTGTTCATTTGATCCATAGTCCTGGTGAGAACTTTCACATTACTGTATTTGATAATTCTACTTGGTTGGTTATATTCACCTGCTATATTTCTTGTGGTGATGTAAAGGTCTCTGAGGTTACCTCTCACTTCCGCTTGTTCATGATTGCTTGGATTTTGTAACTAAAGTTTTCTACAGGATGTGGTAGCAAGTTTCAAGGTAGCCTTTCTTAGTCTCATCAAATGACATGCAATGTGGGGTACAGTGTTACTATTTATTGCTTCCCTTATGGGCCTTGAAATCACACAGGTGTTGTTGTCATAAGCAATTTGGACAATACACATTTAATTGGATCAGTTAATTATTCTGTAACTTTCATTTAGTATAAACATCATTATTAACGTCTTATTAACAAACCTGAATATTACATTTATGAGACAGTAAATTATGTATTACTTCTAAGACAGAAAAACCAATGACCAAGTACTACAAGAAACAAATGAAACTCATAAATTGATTAGAGAAATTAGACGAACAGTCAAAATTTTTTGGACATGTTATGAGAAGAGATAAATTGGAGACCTTGGTGACAACTGGCAAGATCGAAGGGAAGAGAACAAGGGGAAAACAGAGAAGTAAATACCTGGATTTCTTGACCATGTGGCATGGTCGAGACAGGAACACTGAGCTGATCCACGATTCTGGTGATTGAGTGAAATGGTGAGTCATGACCGCCCATGCTTACCGGCATGGCACATGATGGATGGATGTAAAGAGTCCTTAAGTCAGGTTTCGCCTTGACATTTTCACACACATACTGTTGTAAAGTATAGGGTGAAAACCAGTGAGGCATCTCATAGGGTAATGATCACAGAACTTCCATAGTAACAGATCTATGTTACTCCTAATCCATAGTAACACTAAAACCAGTTTATATTGATGCACACGTCTGCAAGCGCAACAGATAATCCTATTCAGACCTGCAGCACTACACACACCAGCATCATCATGTCGCAAGCCCATTACACAATGTCGTTGTCATCATAATACTCTGGACAGATTCTTAGTCCTTCACCAGTTTCCTTGCCTCATGCATGGTAACTCTGAGAGTATCTTTAATGTTCTGTGTCCACCATTTTGTTGATAGAGCCATGCTTCTTCTTCCAGGAAACATACCTTTCATTACTGTTTTTTTTCTTTTTAAAAAAAGTTAAATATAGGTAAACAAAGAATTTTGGTTATGCAGAAATGATGCTGTTTGTGAGCCACTTGTCTTTACTGTTCAGATCCAAATGTCCAGGAAGTTTAACCCAGTCAACAAATACCCATAGAAGTCTGATGTGCTGGCCGAAACATGCAAATATTTTAACTCTGCTGTAAACAGACACAGCACAATTACGTCCAAAACTAAAAATATTGGACGAAGAAGAAGGTCAAAATGTAAAGTAAATATTTTGCTTCTTCATGATCCACAGTGTTGTAAAAATTTTATGAAACTCTGCAAGCAACTAAAGATTAATCATGTTATAATGTTCTTTAACCAGAATACGGTTCAGGAAGTACAGAAACATGTACAAGAGCTACTTAGACGACCCAGAGAACAAATCTATTCTAGACAAGCTGAGGGAGATGGAGGATTCACTAAATGTCACAAATATACTCATAGCAAGAGAGCAGGCAAAGCTGGAGGTAAGAAGCCTGTAGTGAGTGTAGTAGGTAAGGGAACCTTTCACACGCCTTAAGGTCTCTAAAAGTCTCAAAAGTCAAGAGGACTGACTTCATTGCACCGGGATTTATGCCATATGGCTCGGTCTCTTTTCGCAGGGCATCCTGCCGAAAGCGTCGCACAAAGCACAAATTCCGTAGCTATAATAACGACCCCTAGAAGTCTCTGAGAAAAATGCACTCATGAACCGAAAGACGTAGCCCGGAATCGAACCCACACCCTTCAGGGCGTGAAGCAGACGGCTATGCCTTGAGGTGTTGGACATATTATAGACTTGGTGGATTATGTCATCAGTATCATGCTAATTGCCTTTACTTCCCAAGATATTCCTGGTACCCATTTTAGGCTTGGTGAAACTGATGATGATGCGCATGATACACAGTTATCAAGGCTGCTATTGTGGTTCTCAAATGGCCTTCCAGTATTTCACTTTTCACAGGTGATTATTGTCTCTGACTGTCAGACCACACTATGGAAAGTTCAGAATGGATGGCTGTGACTTTTACAAATAATATATACAATTTATGACAGCTTGGTGCAAGGTGATACATGTCTTGAAGTATTTTCTTCATTATGCCATTGATTGTTCTACAAGAATGAGCAATTTCATGAAAAACATAAACATCCTGAAAAGTGCAAACATTTGTAACTGAAAGTTGTGTCGCCAGTGTGTGTGTGAAAATGGGACAGTGAGTAATGAAATGGTGAAGTAACTGGAGGCAGGGAGATGTTTCTTTTGAAAAGAATGTTGAGAATGTCATGGACAGATAAGAAAACAAACAGTGAAGTGTTGAGAGCTGCAGGAGCTACATAATCACTCATCATAAACATAAAGGAACAGACAAATGAAATTTATGAATAAAAGAGGTTGAATGAAGAAAATAGCTTATTTTGGGGAAATACTGGGTGTAGAGACAGATGAAGACAGAGAAAGTTGCTTGAGGAAAGCTTAAACAGCCGAGCAACAAATAATATTATAAGCAACACCAACTTCATTAAAATATCAAATGATAGAGAAGATTTGAGTGTCGTGATTGCTGATGTCTGCTACAGACTTGGCACATTGAGAAGAAGATGGCTGGAGTGGAAAATTAAATGTGAGACTTGTCACATTGACTGCAGGTGAGGGAAGTTCTGGTATGCAGTTAACCCGCTGGCAACAGGGACAGTCCGCATCCACACTCGTGGATTTCTGCTGGGAGAGACCATGTATCTTTGGGTTTGTCATGAATGCATTGATGTCAGTTCTTCATCAGACTATAAATCTGTCATTGGGTTTATCATAAGTGCAGTGATCTCAATTATTCATCAAACTATAAATCTGTCATTGGGTTTATCATAAGTGCAGTGGTCTCAATTATTCATCAAACTATAAATCTGCCATTGGGTTTGTCATGTGTGCATTAGTGTTAGATTTTCATCACACTGTGAATCTGTCATTGGGTTTGTCATGAGTGCACTGATGTCAGTTCTTCATCAAACTGTAAATCTGTCATTTGGTTTGTCATGATTGCAGTGATGTCATTTCTTCATCACACTATAAATATGTCATAGGGTTTGTCATGAGTGCAGTGATGTCAGATCTTTATCAAACTATAAATCTGTCGTTGGGTTTGTCATGAGTGCATTGATGTCAGTTCTTCATCAAACTATAAATTGTCATGATTGCAGTGATGTCAATTCTTCATCATACTATATATCTGTCATTATGTTTGTCTTGAGTGAAGTGATGTAATTTCTTCATCAAACTATAAATCTGTCATTGGGTTTGGTAGTGGTGTCAGTTCTTCATCAAACTATAAATCTGTCATTGGGTTTGTTCTGAGTGCAGTGATGTTAATTCTTCATCAAACTATACATCCACCACTCTGTTTGTCTTTGTGTTGGTCTGTCATTCATTCCAAAAAACATTATTTTAGTTGGCTAGAGAAGATCCAGGACGAGCAAGGAAAAAGGTGAAGAAAAATACTGGCTGGTTCAGTTCCTGGTTCCAGGGAGAAGAAGAAGAAGTGACTGTTGAAGTGGATACACAGAAACAAAGTAAGCAGCTGCATTGTTTTTTTCGGTGTTGTTTTCTTGATATAATGTGTGCATAACTTGTCTCATCTCTTGTTTAAAGCATGGTGCAAATATTATAAATGAAAGGTTCTTGTAAAGATTTCAGCCCTTTGCTGGGATCTGAACCTAGTTACTTCTGAATCTCTCAGCCATGCCCTTTCTTCCCCAAATGTAAATGTAAAGTACCCCTGTTTCATGCCATTAAATCATATTGAGAGAATGGTAAGTAAAATAAATGTAAGGGCCCTTTTGCATATCTTGAGGCACATTAGGCCTATGGTGTTAGATAAATATTTGTAAAAACCTTTTGGCACTTGGTAGGTGATGTGGTCAGTACCACGCCAGCTGCCTTTACTTTCCAAGACTTTTCCTGGTACCAGTTTTAGGCTGGGTTGACTTGGGAGCACAGTTCAATTTAAAAATCTGCAAATTCAGACTCATGACCAATGGGCCAGCAGGTGAGTGCCAAGCCATAGTGCTGCCACAGCTCCCTGAGGGAATGGTGTTAGGCATGCATTTGTGATGACCAATTTACACATGAGAGAACTATATAGTGACCACATCTGCCAACACACAAGGCTGGTTTCCATTCTGTGGTGCTCTCAGAATGTTGTGAATATCTTAGACAGCCTGAGCAACTAACACTTTCCTGAAACAAGCTAAATACAATTAGAATTTCATATGACACACAAGCATTAGACAAAAATCCTTTGGTCATATAATGCTGATAGAGGCACAGGAGAATATTTTGATGATTTGAAAGATCAGTTGTAGAAGATGCAGGCCAAGAGAAAATGTGTGATGGTCTGTGAGGATGGCATAGAGGAATGTCGTCAACAGAATTGATCCAGAACACTAAGAACCGAGACTTGTGAAGAGACATGAACATCAACGCCATTTTCCAAAGTATTTTATGATGATGATGTATGCATCCTAGAGCATTACAAGTCAGGAGATAAGACTTCTGTCACTACTCGCAATTGAACTCCAGACATATTTTTCAGGACACCAGTGACCTGATCACCATACTGCCATGTTTCTTAGAAGTCTGGAAGATCTGAGTTGAAGAAAGCATTAGCGGACAATATCTGAGCTCAACTGCTATGGAAAAATTCTTAGAATGTTGTAGACCAAGAAGAAGAAAGATGCTACAAAGTGTGAACATAAAGAAAACTGGCTCATAAACAGTGTCATGTGTTGGGAACTAAAATACTTGTCCATATTAAGCATCTCAGTGGCTTGGAACAAACAGTGATGGAGGGCATGGTTCCTGTAAGAAGAGGCAGAAGTCAACCAGCATGAAGATAGACACAAGATAGACACAAGACATTACAGACACCTCGGAAATCAGACATGTGAAATGACAACAGACTGAGACACTTTTTGGCAGACCTTGATGAGAATGACATTCTACAAAGGACCTGCAACGTAATGATGAGACAAGCACTTAGACAAAACTTCTCTGGACCAACATATAAAAAGTGAGAGAATTATGAGAACAATAAGGAGAATTCATAGAGCAACAATAGAAAAGGAGTTGATCGGTGACAACACATTTACAGGAGATGGTCTAAAATAGATTTCAATGGAGGATAGCCAATGCAACAGTATTTTTTTAACAGGAACATAAAAGATTAATGACACACATTATTTTTAAGATACTGACATAATGTACCTTCATTTAGAGATGTCCATGTAGTGTGTGCAGAGAAGTCTTTTCAAGTTCTCTTTGTGTCGCTTGTCAACTTCCTATTTCCTACATAAACTAATATGTACATAGTAACTTTCTCAGAGACATTTAATTTCATGTAAATATAACAAAGTATATCCAGTTTCGTATGTGATACTTTATCTGAAAAAATGTTTTAACTGAAATTACTTTGTTCACAGAGGATTGGCTGTCCAATCTAACAGTTGAGGAGAAGAAAAAACTGTATGCAGGCATTGGATTTGATGAAAATGCCAATTTTGTGTCCTATCCAAAGAAGGTACAGTACATTTGGTTTGTTTATGTGATGATACATTTTTGATTGATTTTATAAGTAAAATGTAATCTAGAGGTGAAGCCAAGATTATGGAGCTGGGGAAGCTAATTAAGGAAGAATGGCTATGTGGTGAGTATGAAGTAAATATTCCCAAGTAATGAATAATAATGTTATGTAATTAAACATGGCAAATTGCAAATCAGAAGACGAGATCAAAAATAGATGCAATAAGAACAAACATGTATCAATAACTATTAAGAAAGACTTTACAACACAATCTTCCTACCAACTTTATGTTACCAATGCCAAACCTGGACAATGACCCAAAAAAAGAGAAAATAAAAATCACAACAACAGAAATGAGATTCCTGAAAAGAATACTCAATGTATCAAGAAGAGATAAGATCAGAAATGAAGAAATCAGGACTAAAGTGGGGGTTATAGCAGCACTAGATTTTATTAGAAAGCAGCAAGTCAAATGGTTTGGCCATGCAAGTAGGTTACCAGTCAACAGCATACCACAACAAGCAATGATGTACAGACCAGAGGGAAGCAGAGGAAGAGGCCGACCATGTAAACGATGGACGCAGGGAATAATAGAGTCCATGGGAACATCGATACATGAAACCCATAAGCGGGCACTCTCCCACTGTTTATACTTCACCTCAACACCACAAGGTACAAGAGGAACATGATGAGATGAGGTGAGATGTAATTAAACATTTTTTCGTTGTTTGTTAGCTGTTTGTGATTTTTTTGGCGAGTTTACATTGAGTAGTTTACCATTGTTTTCTGAACGACCGACACTCATACCATTTTTATGAAAACAAACACAAGGCGGTCTGCTGCTAAATCAGATGTGTATGCGGAATTACAAATTGCACCCATAACACCTTTCCCACAGAGCAATAAAAAAAGTGCTGGGGTTGACTGCGACTATCCTGTAAAGGATATACAACTAACAACAGAATTAAGCAACATACAAATACAATATTATCTTAGTTGAAAGAAAGTTGACAAGTTTTCACAAATAACTAGAAATTGTAGAAAGTGGTTTTAAAAGGAGTTTACAGGCAGAATATTGGCTTCATTACATTGGAGTTTATCTCAAACTTCTCTGCCTCTGACCACAAAGCAGTCTCCTGAAAGCATTGCACAGTGCACAGACTTCCTAGTTCTAGCAATGACCCCCAGGAGTCTCTGGTTCAATGGTTTTCTTTCACAAAAGATAATGTTATCCAAACAACCAGTAAACAGATTGAGACATTGACATATTTATCAATAATAAAGATAATGAACTTGCAGACAGACAAAAGAAGAATCCCTTGAATGGTCACCCTCTAGTTGAAGATGACCTTTGAATTGGGAGCAGGTATGCTACACAGGTTAGCGAGGAGATGATTTGATTATCTTATTGAGGTCCCCAATTACATTTCTGTATTGCCTGAAGTATCAGTCAAAATGAACAGACGAAAACCCAAATATAGTTAGCACACTCCAAGATGCTCCCCATTTTTAAAATTATATTTGTTCAAAGTCGTGAGACATGAAGTCAACAGTTCTGTCTTGAAAGAACAAAGCTGCAGAAGTAGATCTGATTGGCCAGCATGTTTAAGCATTTATATCCGTCAGTGGTCATGCGTTTAAATCCCCCTTCAGGCAGGTTTTTTTTTTAAATATTGGCCAGGGCTACCACTTCGACCCATCCTAAAATGAGTACAAGAAAATGTTTTGGGAAGAAAAGGTGGCCAGCATGATATCACCCGATGAGTGTCAGTTGGCTTTTAAAAAATATGGGTCTGGCAACATATACCCAATACACCTCAAGGCACAGACATCTCCTCTACTGTTACTTGACTACTCCTGCATCCATAGCTACCCCAGTCTATTCTGTCATGAATCTACCAGTGTACAGCAACTAACACTGCTAGTTTGATGTTGATTGGTAAGCCTCCATGCACACTTCAGTCTGAACATTTGTGTTCTAACTATTGGTGTTCATTCATTCAGATGACAGTTCTTATTTGGGTCTAACTCTCTAAGGGAGCTCATAGTGTTCACTCAATTCATTGGTCAACTAGATATAATGGCAGTACCAGCCAGCCTGTCTGCTCTTTCATTGCCCACAATGCACGCATGTCCTGGTATGCAGATACTATGAGTTGTGGACCTCTGCAAGGGTTAATCCTATCTCTGCATGCAAATCCTGCCTTGACTCTCTTGTTCATTCTCAGAGAATCACTTAGTATTCAACTGATGATGTAATTCTGCAATTCAAGTCAAAATAGTGTTATTGTTACTGCAAACACTTCCATTGTCATTAATTATATGAGATTTATATCCAGATGAAATGAATCTGTTAAAAGAACACAGTGGATAGCACACTTGCCTGCAGCCCTGTAGTCATACATTTTTTTATCACTGACCTGGGCTCCCTGGTCAACCCAGCCTAAAATGGGCACCTGGACATTTCCTGGAAAGTGAAGGTGACTGCAAGATGTTGGCCACATTACCCAGTGTGTGGTGTTTACTCTCTGCTTTACTAGGGCCAGGTTCCTTCTGACTTCATTTAAGTCCCCATCATTCTTAATTATGGACCCAAGATATTACAAAGTGTGCAATGATACCATAATGTTATAGTCTGCATACCAGATTGCAAGATCATTAAGTCAAATGGGGTTAAGCCAGACAAGAGCACCATGCTAGAATAGTCAAAGAAGAATAGTAAAGCAACCATAGAACTGGTATTATTGACCACTGAACGCTGAGGAGGGGATTTGAAAACTTTAGACTGAAGGCTTCGAGATACAGTGGGGATAATCTGATGAGTAACTGACTGTAGTCTACATCATTGTTGTCTTGTTAGAAGATCTTTGTATAGCTCCACACATTGTCTATCTGTTGATCTTCTACATGTTACATATGGACAAGGTAGAGATGATCATGCGCCTGTGGGACCAGGTGGAGAAGGCAGGGGAACAGATTGAGAACTCATATGTGGAAAGAATGAGATTGCGGGGTATCATCAGGGTTTCTGGAAGAATCTCAAAACTGAGAGGGAAGACCAGGAGAACGTTCAATCAGATAGTGGTGGGAACGATTAGTAGTATGACTCTTCGTTGGCTGTTGAACGAGGGAACTGAGCGAGAATGGGAATATCCTGAGTGCAGTGATGTCGGTTTTTAACTCAGCTAAACTCAACTTCTACACATTGAAATTTGATATATGATATGTATATGTGTTAGGCTAAGTGTTAAGTTTAAAATCACATCTGCAAGCCATTTTATATATATATCACATACATTAAATTCCTTCATTTTAGTCCCTCAAGACTTTACAAATTGCTATTTCAGTATGTTGCCTCAAAGATACAAATCATTTTGAAAAGATGCTGTGTGTCCATGGTCAACTACAGTAAAAAGATCCTCCAAGTCTCCGTGACACACTTTCTGTCCACATTGGAACACAGACCAGGAAATAGTGCTTTCAGGCAAGTCTGTGTTTCTGTTTGTTACCAGTATATGCGTTAAGCAATCTGAAAAAACTGGAACTTTTAGAACTAGAAGTTAATTGCAACCAAAATTGTTCTCTGTTGGTCTAATTGTTAGTACTAAAGTATTGTTCAGGAAACTAATGTTGAGTAAATGACTATCAAAAAAAAGAAATCAATCTCACTCAGGTAACCAAAAATAACATACAAGATCATATCAATGGTTTGCTGCACAAACATAAACTGAGAGTCCATTGAACACAGCTGGCTCAAAATCAACAATTTAAACTCTCCACTAAGCTTAATGGCAAATGTGGATGAAAGGTGATTGTCTATACGTGAATAGAAATAGACATTTGTAGGGAAACAGTAATTCCAAATATTAATCATGCCTAATGAATGTTTTTCAATGGATGATAAACATCATTATCAAGTGGCATGTCACTCTCATCACAGCCCACTGAAAGCACTCATTATCTAACGTGTGTCATTGCCTATTGCATTTTCATAATCCAGGTGTTATTAATCTTTTCTGAACACCATTGTGTTGGTCCACCCCTGCCTTGCTGTTCTTTCTAAACCACTGTAATGTCTGATGTGGCTAAAGTATTTGATTTTCTGAGACATAATGCTGTTAATGAGCCAGTACCTTCGATGTTCAGATCTTGTAGAATATCAGTGTTTGGTTTGTCTTCTTCATCCACAGTATTCTAAGAGTTTGTCTGTAGCAAGTTCAGAAGCCTTAATGTAGCTTTTTTAGTCAGCACAAAATGGTCCGTAATTCAAATCTGTATCTTGCCACAATAGTAATGCATATTCTCAATGTTTTTTTTTTACATTTAATTGTTTTGCTGGCTTTGTGTTGTATAACCTCTAAATTGCCATGGCCAGTCTTTCTAACTTCATTTAAACTGTCCCCATTTATGTTAATTATGGAGTTAAAGTATTCAAAGTTAAATATGTTAAACATATTTATATTTAAAATTATGTTTGATATGTTTATGTGTTTGTACTGGTATTGTCCTATGAAATGAATTTAACATTATCTTTATGATTACTTTCATGTAGGTTTTCTTGTAACACAGAAAGTTTTGCAATAGAAGGAGCTTCCATAGAGCATGAACTTATACCCATTTTGACATCTGATATTGGTGTTTATGGTAAGTTGCCTTGTGATTATTTGATACAGTTTATTTCATCCTCGTTACATAAGAGTGCACAACACGTCCTTCAGAAATGCCCAATTTACTGTAACCTGCATTTATAGTTGTATACAGGGCTAAGGAACATATTTACAGCTGCTAGTGAAACCTGGAGGGGTTAAATGATTCCATTTTGATGAGAGGGCTGCAGATTGAACATAAGAAGAAGACAACTTGAGTATTGTGTAGATAGACTTATAATTAGATATTATTATTATATTATATCTTTTAGTAGGTCCTTTGTAGAATGCTGCTCTAATCATGACTCATCAAAAAGTTTCTCAGCATTTTACCTCAAGCACCCTCATGCCCAAGATGTCTGCAATGTCCTGTGTCCATCTTCATGTGGGTCAACCTCTGTATCTTCTTCCAGTTCCAGAAACTACATCTTCCTCATTGTTTTCTCTGCATTTGGCTACTTGTTAATATTCATTATTCTCTTTTTCAGACATTGCTAGGATTTAATAATGTGTTGCTTGTTGATGTTCTCATATTTAGACATATTGTTATAATCATATGTTACCTGTTGATATTCAAATCTTTGGACATTATTTTTTTATAATAAATTATGGCTTCTTGATATTCTTATATAGACAGTGCTATTTTATGGAAACGTTCATTCTTATGATAATTTTCACTTATTGCTTAAAATGACACAAGAGGAAAGTATTAAAACTGTGAAATTAGGGAAAGAGAATCAGATGAATTTTAGTTAAATCTGTATAGTTGTTAGTAAAATAATTAAATTAGTAGCATACTCACTTACATTCGGCTTCTGTGGGTTGGGGGCAGTGAACAGCTGTTTCACAGTCCCACATGACAGCTTCGAAATTAGCTACAGGTAGTTTGGAAGCAGGCTCTCTTGCATTGATTTTCACAGTAGTACAAGCATTGGTCATTCAAAAATCAATGGCAAATGTCTTCTTTTTCTTCTTATTGTCCATGCTGTGTGGCGTTGGTGATTGTGTCTGTCCATAGCCTTCTGTCTCTGCCTACTTGAAGTATGTAAATTTAATCAGGATTGTCATGCCAGGTTGTTCTATCTGAAGACTTGTGTGACATTTCTAACATGGTTGGTTTGTTGGCTGCTCAGTTGGAAGACCTCTGGCAGACTGAATGCTAACTCTTAAGTCTGGTGTGTTGAGGTTCAGGTCACCTGAAACTGACAAGGGCTTTTGTCAATCTGAGTGAGGCTGGCATAGAGACTGTCCTCTGATCTATTCAGGTACTATTGTGAAATTAATGATGTCAGTTAATTCTTTCAGTCATGGTTGCATAAATATGAATATTGTGTAATCATTGATGTTAACATCCTTATTGGTGTATTTATAATCCTTAGCTCCGTCAGTGAACCAGGTCTTCACATTAGACTTTGAATCAAAGCCTCTCTACACAGATGCAGATTACTCATTATCACTGAATGTACAGCCAGTGGAGATTGTATACGATGAGGTAAGCAAGAGTTAACCAGTGTCATCTATTTTGATCGGTTATAAAGAGAATAAGTCTTCTTCTGCCTCTAAACTCCCAGTTGAGCATAGGCCAGCAGCCAGCTCATGTTAAGCCCCTCTTATAGACTTGTTTATAACTGGCTGGATTTTGCAACTAGTTTTCTACAGGATGAGATAGTCAGTCTCAAGCCAACAACGTGTGGTAAATTACAGTGCTACAGCCCATTGCTTCCCTTATTGACCCATGTAACACATGGGCAGAGAATGAAGTCATCATCATCATCATCAGAGCACATACTCCAAGACTGCCCAAACTACAACATATCCAGACAAACCTTCTGGCCTAGAGAGACAATGGTGGAAGATAAACTCTATGGATTGCTGAGTGAGCTAAAAAGATTGTTAGATTCATACAAGAGACAACATTGCAGTTATAGACATATTTCAAGTGAACAAAAGAAGAAGAAAAATATTCATTGTGAGTGTATCAATAAGCCAACATATCTGCTCACTCATTGCATGACCCACTTTGTGGATTCATATAAACCCTTGTAAGAGAAGTGGCTTTGTTTGGTACCCAGTCCTGTCACATCTGTGCATACTGAAGTTATGGATGGATTCTGAAATGTATATGGTAGTTTCCCATATGTTTGTAAACCATTTGAAACTCGATGGGTGATGTGGCCAGAATCACATCAATTACCATTATCTCTTAGAACATTTTCTAGTACCTGTTGTAGGCTTGGTTGACCTGGGAGTATAAATGCATTTGTTTTCTAAATTCCTACCTCGAGGGGGATTCAAACATGCTAGTCACTGTACTATTGTGGCTCCCAGTTTAGTACATATTGTCTAGTTAATCACCTTTATTAAGTCTTTCTTTATATTCTCTCTACAGCACAAAACATTTATTTTCAGGATCTTTTTTTCCCCACAATAAATTAAATTATCTTTTTCATCCAGTTGTCTCTGACGATCCTTTTTCAGCTGTTTAAGACTAGATTTTTTTAAAATGGGAAACTTACCTTACTGAAAACAAAACCTCTATATACATTTCATAGTGCATTGTTGAAGGGGAAATTCTTAACCAAGTGGATAATTTTAAATACCTAGGAGCATTTATAACATCAGATGGAAGATGTACAACATAGATTAAGAGCAGAATAGGGCAAGCAAAAGCTGCATTTAAGAAAATGAAGAGTATCTTATGTAATAAGTCACTGTCACTGAATGTAAGAGAGTGCTGAAATGCTATTTAGAACCAGTTTTGCTGTATGGCAGTGAATTGTGGAATGTAAATGAACAAATTAGGAAGAAATTAGAAGCAATAGAGATGTGGTTCCTGAGACGAATGTTGCGAATTCTTTGAACTGCCAGAGTAACTAACAACGACTGCCTGAAACAGGCTAATGAAACTAGAACACTATATACAACAATAAGAATGAGACAAACAGCTTTCTTCGGTCACGTGATGAGAAGAGAGGCATTGGAGAACATTGTGACAACTGGAAATATCGAGGGAAAGAGAGGCAGAGGCAGACGAAGAGAAATGATGCTGGATGAATTGAGACAGTGGCATGGAGGAATACCATCAACCTAGTTGATTCAGAACACCAAAGACCGAGATCTGTCATGAGCCATGAATGCCTACGTCAGCTGGCAGGGCACTTGATGATGATGATGATGAATGTGTTGTTTAATTTTTCAGTGTTTATTTTTGTTTTTACCTGAATGTAAGAAAAATCACAATTGTATGAAATAGTCTTCCTATTTGAAATCCAACTTTTTAAAGTCTGTTCATAATAGAATGCTTCTGTGTGCAGATCGCCAACCGTTTGGTCCTAAGAAATATGTGATTATTTCAGTGAATGTGTATTGTTGTGTTTGTAAAATTTAAAGTGTATACATTTGTGATCTGTCTGTGTAGTCATTATAATCCATTATAGATCATTTTTTTGTAAGGATGATCTTACAGCCTTGAGGCGTATTGGGTATATGGTGCTAGCCGCATAATTTTATAGGCCAGTCAGCAATCAATGAGTGGTGTGGTCAATATCAGGCTGCTGCCTTACTTATCAAGATATTTCAAGGTCCACCTGAAAGCCCAAGTCTATTTCAGATACTGAGCATAAACGGTAATAACAAAATGCAAAGTCAAAATGCAACGTTAGTGCACTTGCCTGCACTCTGTGTGGACAGTGACCATTCCTGTTCTGTATTAGTTTTTTTTCCACTCTAATCTTTGGCCACGTTGGCATTTTCATTCTTGAAGCAGAGTTTAATTATATTAAATGACATGCTTGAGTAATTCATTTTCATTATTAGTTATTAAAGCGTGTATGTTTACCAAAGGAGGACATCTTTTTTTTGGTGAATTACAGATGTATAAAAAAAAATCTCAGGATCTGCCTCTACTACAGAACAAAGATATGTGTAAGCGCACACGATTGATACAGGCATTTAATATTGCACCCATGGGAGCAAGTCGCTGGTGATCGTGTTGCATGGAGTGAAAAAATAAGAAATGGAATAAAGACAAAGAAGAAAATGATTATAAGATAGATCACACACCGAACATGTGAGACGTCAGACGGTGGAAATGACCATGTGTTCACATGCATCTATTGATGATGAACATTTCCCATGTGAACTGGTCTGATCAGTTACATTCACTACTGCCATGGGTTGTAATTATTATATCTTTTTTGAAGCACAATGTAACAAACTATTGTCTGTCAAGCTGGCAAGGTACCAGCAGTGTATGTTTATTAAAATATTTGCTCCCTTTTTTGTGCAGCATTCCATATCAGAAGTGGCTGCATTTTTCCAGCTGCCACATGGAGGATTTGACATAAGAACATCTGCAGTTGAGACCTTGACCAGTGTTGCCAAAGTCAGCAGAGCAAGTTTGCAGAATGCAATAGAATCACATACGGTATGTGAGCTGGGCCTTAAGTAGAAATATGATCTATATTTTAATACTATATTAACACCATTTAATAAAAACTCAATCTTATATAATGTATTAAAAACAAAATCTTACACAATTTAATAAAAACACACATTTCTTCCAAATCTACAATATAAACATGAAAAATGTGAATAATATTCCTTTGAAGGAATATCTGTTAATAAAAAAAATAGTTTTAACAATTGTTTTCGTAGTAATAAGATGAGCATAAATTGCATATTTGTTTAATCAATTAAGGCAAAATGAAGATGTTGTTTCTGAAACGAATGTTGTGAATACCTTGGACTGCCGGAGCAACTATAAATGAGTAAGCCTGGGAGAGGCTGATAAAAGTAGAACATTATTTACACCTATAAGAATGAGACAAACAATGTTCTTTGGTCATGTAATGAAAAGAGAGGCATTATAAAATAGCATGGTGCCTGCCTGGAAAGATATAATTAGAAGAGGCAGAGACAGAACGATAAAAATTATTCTGGAAGGCCTAAGATGGGTGCATGGAGAAATATCATCAGTTGAATTTATCCAGGGCAACAAGGACTGAGATCTGTGGAGATACAAGCGCCGATGCCATTTGGCAAGGCATGTTAGGATGATTATGTGTAATGGTATTATAGACATTTCAATATTTAAACTATTACTTTCCTGGCTGTGACTTCTGTAGTTTAGGATTGTAAAAAGTTAGTTGCACATCCTTTACAGGACATTTGCAGTCAAAACCAGCATTCTTTGCTGTTGATGTCTTGGCAAGTTTACGTTCAGTTGTTTGCCATTGCTTTCTGAACAACCAGCACCCATATCATTTCGTTAAAAAAACCAACACAATGTGGTCTGCTGCCAAATCGTGCACAGCTGTGTTTTGAACGCAGGTATAGGGGATCACAAGCCATGTTCATAAACCTTTGCCATGGAGACCGGCTTAGGATTATAGTCAAGTGAATAACTATAATTGATGCTGTAGCACTCAGAACACACTTTTATGTGGCCTATCTCAGCAGATGTCAAGGTGTAGGAGTACTCATTGCTGTTATGATACCAATAACTTTGGTAGTTGCTAATATTTAGACATTGTTAACGAATATTTGGAATTTAATTTTTGTGAATGTTTATTACATGTGAATCTACTTAGGTAATTAAACTATGACTGCCCATGCTTATCAAAATGGCACATGATGATAATGATGCTGATAGTGATGATACATAATATGCTTTTCTTAACTCCTTGTGTCCCATCTGGTTCGTACATTAACGCACTCTAACCCAGTAGTTACTTTAACTCCTTATGTTCAATAGGGTTATTATTTGAACTCGTTCAACCCCAACATGTATTATTTTCAAGCAACCACTCCATATAGAATTATTTAAAGTAACAGCTGTCTAGGAATGAAAGAGTTAATACATTTTACCAAACTCAAAGCTGTATTATAAGTTGTGTTCAGGTATATGTGACATTAGAATAAACATTAGTACTGATGATTTTTTAGGAACTGTGGTCAGGTAGTGGCTGGATGCTCACCTGCTCTCCTAGTGGTCATGGGTTGAAATCTACATCAGGACATAATTGTAAAATGACCTGGTCTCCCAGGTTGACACAGCCTAAATTAGGTACCAGGACATGTTTTGGGACGTAAAGGCCACTGATGTGATACAGACAACATCACCCACTTTATGGCAAGCTGGCCATATAAAAATATTGGACTAGCATCACATGTCCAATATGTCTTACCCCAGTAGCAGGGTCTTTTACTTTTTATTTTGTTTTACTGATGTCTTGTTACCTGTACACACAGAATTATGTCTTTGGTTTCAGACAGTGCATATGGCTCTGAACATGAGGTCTCCATATATTGTCATTCCAGAATTTGGAACCTTGCACAGGTTTGTTCGTATTCACACAAACAGTATTTTATTTATTTGTAACCTCTTTAGTAAAATAGTGTTACACTTTAATCAAAAGGCTAAAGGTAACATTCTATTTTTATTTTTGTTTCTATTCCTAGCACAATGTCAAGGTTTTTTCCTCTCACTCACTCGCTATGAACTCAAGCGTAGTCCATACACACTACTTCTAATACTGCTGGACTTAATTTTGTGTGTGGATTAGCTTTCCTTATTAATAGTGTCCCTTGACATTAGGTAAACCCACTTTGACTTCAGAAATACTTGCAATTTACGTCCCTAAGTCAAGGACGATTGGTCAGCATTTTAGTCCAACTGTCCGGTGTAAGGGTTTAATCCTTTTCCTCATCATCAGCACACCGGATGTTTAAGAACAAGGTTAAAGTATAATCTGTTTGATAGGTTAAAGTCAGAACATAGAACAGGAACAAACAAACCAGTGTCTTATATGAACATGGCCACAGCGAGGCATGGCCACAAACATCATTCTTATTACCATTGTAAAGAGTAGACTATATTGTACTCCAGACAATCCCACAGGTGCTCAATCATACTTAGCAGTTGGCAAAGGCTGGTTGTAAACACATCAGACTTTGTCCCCTCATATGTCCCTCCTTGTTAAAACCACAATTAAAACTAAACCCAAGCAACCTTTAACATGTTTTAACATCTGTCATTGTATCTTCAACTAGGAATCATTCATAGATAATCTTTAAAATATCTCCCTTATCCATCATGAGTGTTACAGCTACTGGTGCTCTTGAAGTCAATGAACCAGAAAGTATATCCATGTAAGTCCTGGTAAGAGATACATGTGTATGATTGGTACCCACTCATGCCAAATCTCTCTATTTTGAACATGCATTAAGCATAGAAGTAAATACCTAAATGGCTTGGCCACATGGTATGGTTGAGACAAAAACACAGAGCTGATCCACGACTCTGGTGATCAAGTGAGATGGTGAATCATGACTGCTCTTGCGTATCAGCAATTTGATTAAACTGATAATCAGACACTATGACTGCTCTGATGAATTCAGTACCTACTATCCACCTGAAAGATGCAGTGATCACATTCATCTCCATCTTCATACTTGAAGTTCTAAACCTATAGGTTCCATTCGGTTCTGTAATGGCCTTTCCCCTTCCTTTAGTTGAGAATCCTTAACCCTATTATTCTGCACAATGCACAAAAATATCAGTGCATACTATATATAGCATTTGTTTAATTGATTCAGCATATAAATAACTAATTTACTAACACAAATAGTACAGATTTATTCTGATATAGTTGTTACTAAAAGTCCTACTGTTGTTAACAGTTTCAATGGAGATTTTAACAAATTGGTGTATATTATGTATATAGATTCTATTTTACCCCCAGTATATATATGACTAATTCGCAAACACAAATGTTACAGGTTTATTTTAATATAGTTGTTACTAATGCTACCATTACTGTTAACAATTTCAGGGGAGGTACAAAACCATTGATGTAAACTATATACAGTCAAACCTCGGTTTTTGTCAATAATCCGTCTGAAAGCAATCGGTGAAACCCAAAACCGATGAAAACCGAGGTAATTATTTGCATATGAATCAATGTAAATCAATTAATTCATTCTAGACACTCCAAAATACATATCAAAATAACATTTTATAGAGAATAAATATAGTGTTTAATACTATTTTTTGACCCCCATACGTGTCCGAATTCGCACCTTCGCCATGTCTAGTAACACAATGTATGCCAGTGTGCCCCTTGAATTTTTCAAACCATAATCTGTTGGCCTTTAAATCACTAAGTACACTAGCATTCCTCCCAGTCATTTTTTTACTGAGATCAGCATACAACAGACTGTTTTGATTTATCCAAAGTAATAATAACTGTTTGACATCTTCAATTGTTTGCGTTCTATGTTTCGTTAGTACATTCATGTCTTTCGCTACATTAGCCTCTATTATTGCTTCTTTTTTTTGCCACAATGAAACATCATAAATGACAACTTCCTGTACATGCGGCTGATTTCAGCAATTTTAGTGCCTCTCTCGTATTTTATTATTAGCAAGTGATACTCACACAATGAAAAACAACACCAAACTGAACAGAAGAATACGTGGGTCTTTTTGTTTTCGCAAAATTAGCAGCGAGGTTATGTTGGCACATCAACGGAAACCGAGACAATCGACGAAAACCGAGACAAATTTTTCGTGAAAAAAATCCACGAAAACCAAAGGCAACGAAAACCAAGGTTTGACCGTATAGAGTTTGTATGTGTTTACATAAATGACTAATTCACTAACACTAATGTTACAGGGTTATTCTGATGTAAAAAAAGGTTTACTATGTTATAGTTGTCACTAATGCTAAGACCACCATTAACAATTTCAGGGGAGGTAATGTGCTTATCATTGACTTGGGTACCTTACGCATTGAGAGTGAGTTACAGCCTAAAGATGTGTCCCTGGAGGCAAGTTTCTGAATGTGGTTCCATAATTTCTTGCATCATGTAGTTTCAAGTTTATCCTGTTGATAGTTATCATTCAGGCATTTATATCTTTGCATATTTACCTTTGTAAATTATTTTGTGTATATTTTAAAACTGCTTATAATGCACAGAACACTTCTTGTATTACTTAACATGGCTACTGGTTTTATTTAGGGCCAAATTATCTGTAACTTTATGTAGTTTTTAGTATATTTAGAACTAAAAGCAGAGTTTTAATTAAAACAGAATTAAGATTAGAATAATAAAAATTAAACAGGTCAATCATTATCATGATCTAAACTGCACAGTGGCATCTAAGGGAAAATGTGACACAGAGAACAAGAATAGAATCACCATATTCTGAGATTATTTTATAAGAATGAGCAACATTATGAAAAATAGAAATATCACGACAGATATACAAATCTGCTGACTGAAAATGTGTGCATGACCTGTTCTTCTGTGTGGAAGCAAATGGTGGATAATGAGTAATGAAACTATGAAGAAACTGGAGGCAGTCTCATAGATGTAGATTTTAGAAGCATGTTGAGAATAACATAGACGCAGGGGAAAATAAACATTGCAGTACTGACAGCTTCAGGTGTTACAAGATCACCCAACACAATAATGAGCAACAGACATGACATTTTATATATGAAAATTATGATACATTATAAAAACTCAGTATGTCTATTTTTTCATACTACCATGGTCAGTTTGGCATAGATATACAACATCTTAATGTTATATTATCAGATGAAGTTCCACAGTTATTACTGACACTTGCATTTTGATGCAGTTATTCCCTTAAGACAAACTGCCTACATCTGACTCCCATGTAAAACATTCTCACCTGTTTTCTATTTAAAAACATTGTTTGATGTCTCATTCCAGGATGCCACAATGTCTGAGATTGAGTCCAGACTTTATGACCAGTTCAGCATCAAAATCAGTGAAGTCAAGGTCCTGTTAGCTGATTCTGGTAATAATTCCATTGTTTTATTTTCCTAGTCATAGTAAACTCCACGAATATCAGGGAATTACTTCCACGGTTTTAAGGTACCTTGGGCATACTGTGCTAAATGCATATTTTTATAGGCCATTTAGTGATGAAGTAGTCACTCTGTCTGCCTTTGCATCCCAAGACATTTCCTGGTACCAATTTTAGGCTGGATCAAGCTGGGTGCCTGTATACATTTTTAAAATATGCCCAAAAACAGATTTGAATCCATGACCACTAGACGAGTGTCTAGCCACTACCGTGCCTTTGTGGCCTAGCCCAATAATGCAGAGCCAGAATATAGCACATGGAATCTGGAAACAGCCTTATAACAATTGTTATGAACAGTTATGAGAAATGTTTGGATATTCAAGCTACAATGTAAGAACATTCTTGAGAATTGTTGATGGAACTAGTTATATGTCTCAGTAATTATTGCATGCAAGAAGTTTATATTTTGTGGACAGCACATTTTCAGTATACATTTACAGCGGATGATTGGCACACTGCTCAAATCCAATCAAACTCTGAGTACCACATACTGCCGAGTGTCCAGCTTCTGATCACTTTCTTCAACGCTGTTAAACCAGACTTCACCCAGTTACCTAGGTATGTGCATATACATTATTCCTCTGTCTCATCATTCTGTTATTGTTGTTGTTGATGTTGATGTTGTTATTTCCATTCCTCTGGAAGACTGAGGCACTGACATTCAGGTCATCTGAGTCCCAAAAAGGGTTTGCATCTATTGGAGTGATGTTGGTGAGACTTCCCTCCCTACCAGTACCAAAGAACCATCTTCATGAGGACAGTGCTGCAGAGCACTCCTTCCCCTCTCCAAATTAAGAAATCACCAAAGTGTGCAAGACCAGTACTGGAACTTTGCATCTATGGGGAGGCAAATTGGAATGTAACCAAGTCATGGTTCATTGCAGCACATATTAACTGACTGAGATTACATCTAGGTTGGTAATGAACCCTCCAGGGGTTTTTAGGCATTTGACTGTCAACAGACACAAACCCATTGCCCAGAGGAAACTTTCCCATATAAAACACAGTGTATTATCCAGTCTCATAAACCAGAGTTTGTTACTCTCTGTCATAATACACAGCTCATTATCTGTCCTCATAAAACACAGCTCATTATCTGTCCTCATAAGACACTGCTCATTATCTGTCCTCATAAAACAGCTCATCCCCGGGAAGGTTAACCTAATCAAAAAACGCCCGCAGAAGTTGGATGTGTCAGCCTAAAGGCGCAGTATCGCAGCTCTGCTGTAAACGGGCACAACGCAATCACATCACACACAAAAAAAGACTCCGGATGAATGCAGAAGAAGAAGAAACACAGCTCATTATCTAACCTCATTAGACACTCCTCATTATCTGTCCTCATAAAACACTGCTCATTATCTGTCCTCATAAACTAGAGTTCATTACTCTCTGTCATAAGATACAGTTCATTATCTGACCTCATAAATTACAGCTCATTATCTGACCTCATAAAATACACCTAATTCCTCTACCTATAAAACAGAAGACCTAATAATTATGAAGGCTTAATAATTTAACAGGTCAGGGTGGCCAAGGGGTTTATCACACTCTTGCTTAAACTTCCTGTACACTTACAGTGGGTAATGGGTTCATTCCACACATTGGTCAGTTAGACTTCACTGTTGACTACTTGTTCACAGAGCAATGACAAACTAATGTAAAATTGCCTAGATTATCAACCTAGGGTCGATCATAATGTCCTGCAAAGGGCATAAAAAATTTTTTTTAATAACTTCAAACCCTTCATCAATATTTCCTGTTGAATTTACCTTGACCTTTTGATATTATACAGGCACAAGTTAGATGCTAAAATCCCATCCTTGGAAGTTAACATCTCAGACAAACGGATGCTTCTTTTGGCCACCTTCTTCCAGAATTTTCCTATCCCAGCAAGTTCTAGCATGGCAACAATTGGAGAAGATATGGTTGATGGTCATGGTGGGGTTGCTTTGATGGCTATGCGTGTGGTAGGTAAATCAGTAACTGTTCAGTTTTACATCATGAAGTAAATAACAATAAGATAACACTATAAAAAAGCTTCTCCTTTCTGAATAATTAAGTTACACATTTAAATTAAGAGTGGTCAAGTATTACATAAACTCTTTATTATTATATTGTGCAGAAACATGAACATGTAAGAGCAAATTGTAGTTTTTGAAATTTGGTGAAGTCTTAAGTCTTAAAAGCCGAGAGGATCAACTTGTGAACCGAAAGACGTAGCCTGGAATCGAACCCACAACCTTCGGAGCGCGAGGTAAAATTTGGTTATATAGATGCATAGGAGAAATGTAATGGCAGGTAAAGTAGAATTCAAAATCTTGAATTGAGAAAAAAGTGAATTAAATGGTTAGTTGGGTATATAATGAGACACTGCTCCTTGTTAAAGAATGTTCTGAAGAGAAAAGAGGAAAATATGCAAACTGAAGAAACATTACAAGTGGGCAGACACCTTCAAAAGATGGACTGAAAGAATCCTGTATGAATGCAGCAATGCAGAGGGTGTTGAAGATTCATTAAAGTCAGCCTTTAGTGTGTAGATAACATCTGATGATGTCATTAAATTGACATCAGTAAAATACCCAACAGTATAAACCAGTGAACTACATGATGCCATCTTCTATAGAAAGACAAAGGTTAAATTGTGATTCATGCAAAGTAAACAGCTGTAAATACACAACATGTTACATTTATTTATTGTGCAATTAACATATCAAACATATTTAATTGTTAAATTTGTTGTACACTTTCTGTGTTTAATTATGTTTATGTTTAATCATACAAATTATGCATGTATTATTCTTTAATCTCCTTAATCTTGTTTGCCTTTAAAATTCTTAATCCATTTAATTAGTTTTGATTTTGTCATAAATAAATTAAGCATGCATTTATATATTTGTTGACTCTGTCATTTGTTTTTATTTTTTTTATCTTAGAAGTGTCTGTTTTCTAGTATGGATGAGATGCTGTTGTTTTTGGTGAGATTATGAGCAGGATATGTCATGTTTCTTCACTGCTGTTATTTCACAATACATGAAGAATTCTATGAACCTGGTTTCATAGGCACACTGCCTCTTTTGTTCAATGCTGCATAGGATGGCCTGTGCTTGATCTTTATTTAATGTCATAATATCTCTGCCGCTGTTTCTGTATCTTTCTATGAAATGACAGTTTGTCACTTACTTGCAACTGGTTAGTATTCACTACTCTACTATTTTGTCACGCTTTGTGTAATGATAAGCAGCTATATATTATAAAGCGAAGGCAGTACAGGTTGCAAACATATTCACTTTAGTGTGGCATTTAAACTTGCTTCTGGTTGTGTTTGCTATGCACATATTGGATAAATATATTAATTGTATTTGAAAGCTAATTTCCATTTTCCTTTACATAGATAAATTATAATGCTGGCCTAAGCATTGTACAGGAATTCTAGTTCACCTGTTATGTCTCTGTTAAGTTATCACTTGCAAGCATGTCTAGTGACATCTTTTCATAGTAACTTGTACAAATTGCATGTATTGTCACTTCCCTTGCAGATATATTTTTCATATTTGAGTAAAATCAAGTAAAATTAAAGGAATGTTGCAGCAGATGACTAATTTCAGGCCTTTTATAATTCTTATCTGCTTTTAGTGTATATCCTAGATATACTAGGGTGAGTCGCCCTGCGGAAAGACACCGAGCCATATGGGATAAAACCCGGGTCAATGAAGTCTTTCTGGTGACTGCCATTTCCATCGACGATGAACTGTATTTTTCGTGGAGGACTTTTATGTTGGCATTCTGGCGGCGGCATTATGCACAGTGTACCTGTGTGGGCTGTTGGCTTGCCGATACTCCTGTTTATTCCATTGTTCACTTGGGGCAGTGAGGAGCATTTTGTGTGATATTCACTGGCACAGGAACGGAGCAATATGGGGATGACCCGTCGCCGTGAAGATGGAACTGTGACTAACTAACTAACTAACTATCCTAGATCTTTGGTCATATAACAACCCAAGTAGACTTCGACATTGGCAGACTCTTCCTTCTGTCACTTTAATCTCTGTACTCTGTAATGTTCACATTATTTTAATTCCTCACCATGTTAAGATTACACAGCAGTGATAATGTCAAAAAGTAAATTTAGGGACAATTCAGAAAAAAGTACTTATTTCTTACCCCAAATGTTACTATCTTAATGATTGACTAAGACAGAAAGTATTAACAAATGTACCATATTTTCCTGAGTCGACCTCTGTTGTCTCTTTCTTCTGAGTCCTTCAGTGATACTCTTTATGATGATATCAGTTTCTAGTCTAAGGATATGGTTAATCTAATTCCGCAACCATCTGTTACTGCTTCTTTTGTCCTAGAGTTTTTGCCGTGAAGCGTTGCAGAGAGGAGGCAGACATGATTTGCTGTGTTTTGCTTGTCTTGTTGCCTGTACTGATATCATTTTTGATTTCTTCAGTTCTTTTTTACTCCATCAAGCCAACTCTTTCTGGGTCGTCCGCTTGTTTTGTATCCATATGTTCTATGCAGAACGCTTTAGCCGCTGATTGATCTTGTTCCATTCTAACAAAAAGATAGTTCAACAGTTTTTTTGTTTGCTGGTCTCCAGCTTTCTGCACAATACCTAAGTTTACTCCAATATTTCTAAGTGTCTGGTTGACCGTGTGTCAAAGAACACTTGATCCTTCAGTGAAGCTCTGTCATCATTTGAAGACAGCAAGTTCAAACACTAGAGTGCCTATATCTTTCAATTATTATCTTTTTCTATTACTTCTGTGAGTGCTTCTGTGAAATTATTTCTCATGTTATTTCAGTGGCTTTAAGATTGATATATTTTTAACTTTATGCTAGTGTTCCAGTGCAGTTTAGGTTAATGAAAATATTTATGACTCAAATATTTCATCGTTGAAAAGTACACAATTTGTGTGACCATTTCTTTCTCACATAAGCAGTCAGCTGCCATGCTTTAACATTTTCCTTGGCTCTCTGTATAATCTTGTTAACTGTTAATGACTCACGACATTGTTTTGGTTGTCCATGATTGAAATCTTTATTATAGGAGTGAGGTTCTGTTGAACTTAATATTTTTTTTCTCTTATTGTTTAACTAGTAGCGATGTGTTTCACAGATTCAGTTTTATTTTATATGTTTAAATTGCATAATATTTAATGCTTTTTCTTTGAATGATGCATTTTTCATATTGCTTGTGTGCACAGATCATGCATTTATTGTCTTTTTTTAAATTGCATTGCACACTTTTATAATGCACTTTTCAGATTATCTTGTTTTCAGTTGGATTATTGATTATGTCCTCTTAATGAGCTTATCAAGGTGTACATTTTATTTTTGCACGGTCAGTTGAAATTTATTTTTGTATAAGCTCATCTTGTCTTGTTATTTTGTCACTTGTGATTCATCATGATCATAATGTGCCATGCAGATAAGCATGGGCGGTCATGTTTCACCATCTTACATGATCAGCAAGTTGTGCATCAGCTCTGTTCTTATCTCGACCACACCATGTGGCTAAGCCATCCAGGATTTTATTTCTCTGCCTTCCCCTTGTTCTTTTCCCCTTAGTCTTGCCAGTTGTCACCAAGTTTTCCGATTTATTTCTTCTCATAACGTGTCCAAAGAATTATAACTGTCTACATCTAATTTCTCTAATCAGTTTACGGTTTTCATTTGTTTTTTGTAGGACTTGATCATTGGTTTTTCTGTCTGTCCATGGTATTCTTTGGATTGTCCTCAGAAACCATATTTCCACAGCATCAGATGTTTTTCAGCTTGTCTGCTCATTGTATACACTTCACATCCATACAAAAGCACAGGTTCTATGTAGCACTTCAACACTCTATTTTCACATTGCAAATGGCATCATTTTATTGGTATGTTTTCAATCTTGCAAAAGGCTACTTTCACTATGGCGATTCTTGTTCAGATTTCTTCAAGGCATCTTCCATTAGATGTTATGACTGTCCCGAGATAATTATACCTTCACTTCATTAGCCTATGGGACACCCTTGAGCAAGATGGAGTACCTGTTTAGCTCCCCAATCAGAGTTACTTGAAGCCATATGTGCAGATGGTGGATGATGTTGAAGAGCAGCCAACAAATAGTTGTAGGTTACGGTCTCCAATTTCACGATGGTAGGCAGAGGACCTCTTCTTTTTTTTCTTTTTTTTTCTTCTTTTTTTTCCTTTTTTTTTGGAAAGGGGGGGGGGGGGGGGGGGGGGGGGGGGGAGAGAGAGAGAGACAATGGTTATGGTAATCTACCAGTATGGTCACTGCTGAGAAGGAAAGCAATGGCAAACTTACTTTTTTTTGCAGATGCCAAGAAAGCCATGTTTTGCAATTTCATGATTCTGTATTTTATATAGCTCTTTATTTTATGTTATTTAGTGTGTATAATCTGTTCAGTCTCACGCTACATATGTTGCATTGATAAATTGATCTTGAGTTACTATGATCTGATTATCAACAACAAATGTAGCCTCACTTACGCACAGACCTTGCAACATGCTCTGAATATTTTAGCCACTAGACATTACATTTTGGTAAAATTACATTATTTTCTGTGTGCTTATTTGTTTTCCAAAGATAAGTATTTTTAAAAATTCCCCACGGTTGTAAATTGCAAAACAAAAACTAATAAATACCTACTACAGATTTACTTAATACATCTGAAATGTATGTTTTGAAAAGTAAATGTACCATCACAATTTATTGTTTTCTGAAAATGTAAGAAGAAAATACATGTTTTAAGCTCTGGAATTGTAAACAACAACATCCAAAGATAAATTGTCATGCTGTAGTTGATGATAAGAAAAACATGGTTGCAATTTGAAGTTTCAATACTTAGAACACAGGCAAGTAGTAGCAATAACAAGTGCGACCATGTTGTGAAAAATGTAAGAAATTCATCAAGGATATCTAGGTTTACATTTTAAGAACAATTTGTTTTGTACACAAAGGACATTTTTTTAACATCTTAATGTTGACATTTATTATATTTAGAGACACAGTCATAATTTATTTAGATCTTCTATTTGATTCTGACTGGTGCTGTAGCAAAGGGGTTTTGAATGCAATTTGTAACCTCGCATACTGCGTTCGAAACACAGCTGCGGGGGATTTGGAAGCAAACCGTCTTGCACTGGTTTTCATACAATGGTATGAGTGCCAGTAATTCATAAAGCAATGGCAAACTACTGGACGTAAACTTGCTAGGACATCACAAACAGTTATGAAATGATGTTGCTGACTGCGACGTCCTGTAAAGGATATGCAACTGACTAAATTCCATATACGTGAAGGAGAAGCAATTACTTTCGTTTCTAGTGAGACCTAACCCTGCAGTAACAACAATTTAGTTTTGTGAGTGGTGTGATGTACATTTCTGAATTGATGGTTCCACCTTTTGGCAGTATATCCACAAGATTAACTCTGTGATCGGAAATTCTATAACAATCCTCTGCTTGTAATGTACTCTTTAATATCTGCCATTTCAACGGTTTTGTGTCACAGTTAGAATTGGTGTACGGAGGTGCAATTTGGTGTACAACTTCAAGAGATTATAAACTTAAATTGATGCAAATTAAATGTAATGTAAATTAAATGTAATGTTTCTGTCTTTATTATTAGCTGAGATAATAATTGTGGTGCATAACTTTCTAGCCTTCCCTTGTATATTGATAGTGTTGGTGGAATTGTCATGAAAAACATTTCTTTACTCACAATTCCTTCAGGAGTTTTTCATGTTCCTCTTAATTAAAAACATATACAGTAGATTATAGTGTAAATGCCTCTAAGTCATGAAACCGAGAGGCAAACAATGAGGTAGGCAAAAGCGTTTCATGTTTCTTCTGCATCTGCGGTTTTTCATTCCCTAATGGCCTTCAGCCATCTGTCAAAATTTTCTATACTTTTCTATCTCTTGTGAAATAAAAAGTACAGGATCCTTTTACACACCTTCACATATATTGGGTATATGGTGCTAGCCCCATATTTGTATAGGTGGTGAATCAGAACTCACTGGTTGATGTGGTCAGTACCGTGCTGTTTTCGCTTCCCATATTTCCTGTCAGCCATTTTAAGCTTGGTTGGCCTGGAAGCCCAGGTCAGTTATTACAGTTCTGCATTGATGGGGATTTGCTGTCACTTGCTTTCCCCATATAACTTACACATGCCTCTAATTCTCTTCTCTCTGTGTTTTATTTTTCAATTGCTCTCTGTTTATTTTGCCTTTTGGGTTCTATAATAAACACTGCCTAGTTATGCTATTAATAGATTTTTTTTCCCACTGTTGTCCTAACCAGTAACAGCATCTTCAGTTACCTCTTGACTCACTGGAATGTGTCTTTTTCTCTCTCAGAGGCTCCACATTGGTTGTTATGTTAATCTATTTAAGTCTGTGTATTCCATGCAGGGAATTCTCAGGAAGAAAATTGGGTTTTTTGAGTTTGAATGTTACAGAAAAATTTGTAGAATATTGTGGACAAAGAAGAAGAAATAATACTGACATTGTGCAAGATCTGAACAGCAAAGAAAACTCGCTTATAAACAGTATAAGGTATAGAAATTCTTTGGCCATATGAAACAACCTATGGCTTGGATAGAACAGTGGGAGCCATGCTTCCTGGAAGAAGTGGCAGTGGTTAACCTGCACAAAGATGGCCACTGGGCATTGCAGACACCTTGTCATGAGACAGGACAACTGGCAAGATATCCAGATCATGAGACAGGACAACTGGCAATAGATCCAGATCATGAGACAGGACAACTGGCAAGAGATCAAGATCATGAGACAGGACAACTGGCAAGATATCCAGATCATGAGACAGGACAACTGGCAAGAGATCCAGATCATGAGACAGGACAACTGGCAAGAGATCAAGATCATGAGACAGGACAACTGGCAAAATATCCAGATCATGAGACAGGACAACTGGCAAGAGATCAAGATCATGAGACAGGACAACTGGCAAGATATCAAGATATTCAGTAGGTCATGATGTGAGCGGAATCCTGCTAAGAACCTGCTATATGATGATGCCCTGCAAACATCTGGTTAGGAATGTTTGTTATTTGATAGTAAATGCTGTTATTGTTCTTGATGGTCGGGTGTATTCAGCAGTGCTGATTTAACATTTAAAACGTAAAGATAGTCCCATGCAGATACAGCCATTGGAGTCTGAAGTGTTAGTCTTCACATCGTCTAGGTAAAGGCATAATGTGATGTGAGGTCAAGTTCTCTTCCTCACTGCCTTTTTTTACCAGACGATTCAGAAAAGTCTTATTTGACGAGGCTGGCTTTAGCTCAGATCCATACTAGAAGGAAAAAATAATCCTGTCACTGCTGGCAATTGAACCTTGGACCATTGTGTTGGCAGGCAAGGGCACTAACCACCATGTCACAGCTCCATTAATTTGACATTAAGGTGTAATATTCCAAGCGTTTATACTAGTTTTCATCTGATCCTAGCGCTATTAAACTTAATGACAGTTTAATTTAATTGTACAGAGTATTCCTCATAAAATGAACTTATTTAGATTTTGAAGGTTTACGTTTTGAAAGTAAATTTCAAAGGAAAGTTTATGACATAGAGAATAAAATATTTGTCACTAAATATTTTTTCTTGGTATATTGAAATGTTAGTAAAGTCAAAAACATCATAATCAAATGTCTTCAGATTATTTTTTTTTTATGAAAACGTGTAAAAGTTAAATGTCACAGAAATTTAAATTACACTAATTAAATTTAATCTTTTTCCAGATACATTCTTTTATTACTTGATATGCTGCTGTATCTTCTATGTATAGTAATGTGTGCCCATGCAGACAGATGAAGCGCAGAGTCTGGGAGTAACAATGATTGATTCAATATTTTAAGGACACATCAGAAGTTCAAGTGGAGCCAGATGTGAAGACTTTGCGTACAGTTAGAAAGTTTGTCTTAGGTCGACAAGTGGTCGATAGAAGGGACAGTTCACTTCGATCAACATCTAAAGTTCCGACATTAATGTACACAAAAGGTAAATTCAAGCCACATTTTCTTCAATCTATTTCATTAAGAAATGCTGTGAATGTTTTTGTGGTTCTACATTTTTAGAAAATCACATTTGTTCTTGCTGTGACAAAATTTATAGTGAATAATATTCCTTTAATAAATAGCTATAAGCATTTTTTGTGGATGTGGAAGGCAAGAGGAAACATCATTCAGTTCCCAAAAATAAGTTTATGTCATAAAGTTAGGTTTATAATGCAATGACTCGATAACTTGTCTGTATGCATAACTCTACTGTATGCACCTGACACAGTTCAGTGAAATATGTCTAGCAATAAATTGTGCAATATATTGTTTGTTGCTTCTGTTTTTAAATTTACTAAGGGAATATGCGGTTTTGAACCAAATTCTTTAATAAATTGGGTGACAATTAGAGAGTCGTAATCACCAGTCAGCTGCAGACCAGGCTCCTAAGAAGAAGAAAATGTTTAATGAAGTTCTGTTTAAGGAAAGTTCTGATGTGTTGCATGTGAACATTACGTTCATTCTATTTTTTATATCATATTTAGGTGATGAACCTTTCTACTCTGCATCTGATTATTCTGATGAAGATTTGGATAAACTCTCAGAGTAAGTCATTTCCTTGTCACTTCTGATAACAGATACACCTAAATAATCTAATACGATGACAAATACTGCTGGCTATGTGAAGATTCTTAAACAGATGATTACTATCTTGGAACAGTCATAACATCTAAAGGAAGATGCCTTATAGAGATTAGACCAAGAATTGCCAAGGCAAAATAAGCCCTTTGCTAGATAGTAAACATTCTCACCAATAGAAAGATGTTAATTTCAGTGAGAAAAATGTGCTACAGCACTATATAGTCCATACTGCGGTGTGCATGTGAAACATGGACAATAAGCAGAGAAGCTGAGAAACATCTAATGGCAGCAGAAATTTGGAGCTGGGGAAACTGCAAAGAATACCTTGGATGGACAGAAAAATGATTGAGATAGTCCATCAAGAAACAAATGAAAACTGTATAATAACTTGAGAAATTAGACAAAGACAGTCAAGATTGTTTGGGCATGTTTTGAAATATGAGCAGAAATAAACTTGAAAACTTAGTGACAACTAGCAAACTTATTGGGTTCTGTGCTTTTTTTGAAAAATATAGTTATGTACATGTTCTTTTCAATAAATGCATTTAAAAATGCATTATTTAATACTACTAGATTTTAATTGAACATTTTTACATGTATGTTTTTTTTAAATAATTCTCCTCCAGTCTCGTGTCTTTTGTTTTAAGTGTTAGATTAAAACATACTATTTATAATGTTTTAATATTTCCCAGTTCTTTGTTTTTATATTTCTAAGCATGTTTATATTGTTCTGTATGAAACTTTTTGCAAACTCTGATGCTACTTGAGACACTGGTAAGTTATTGAAGAAATTGTTTGCTTTTTAAATGCATTCACATATATATTTTCTAATTTTTCTCTACCACATGAAACAGTTTTTTTCTTTTCAGATAGCTTAAATTAGACTGTGGTTTCTTGTATTTCCTGTTTAACAGCATGTTGGCCATCAAACCAGTGGATGACAATGCATCTGTTGCCAACACCATTAATGTCCTAATGAGAATGTCTCTGGGAGAACTGCTTATAAATCTGTCAAAGGTTGGTTGGCTATCAGGTCAATGAGTGTTACACACATATGTAGATACTGTAAAACATATTTGTATGTGTGGGTGTGATATGTGGGTGTAGGTGGGGAATAGGTATGTGGTGTGTTATGTTGAGTGTTGAGTGGGAGGAGGGAGAGAAATTGTCTATTGTTTTTTATACATCAATTTTTTTTAAATGTTTCTTCACATGCATTCCTCTTGTTTCTAAAAGGAGTGAGATTATTTTCTGATTAAGCAAAGTGGTTTCAAAATGTTCCTGGAATAGTCATCTCTTGTTTGCATTATTGATTTATCTTGGAATTTATGGTCTGTTAGATTGATTTTGATCTTAATTAAACAAGACTGCTGTTGTACCCTTCTCATTTACTCTCAAACTGAAGAATGTACCATACTCTCAAACTGAAGTGTAAGAAGATTGTGTGTTACCCATGTAATATCATCATAGTTAAAAATTTCCTTGGCAAAACTATGTACACATTTCAAATTTTGTGTTTTGTTTGAGATGTCATTGTTAGAGACAATAACTTTGCTTTAGAAAACATATGATGATAATGCAGTTAAGAAATCACAAGTTTTTGAGTGGCACAACTTTTCCAGGCAAAATGAAGAACAAACAGTTGAATTCTGTGCATGACAGTGTGCAAGGACATTGATGCCTACAGATGAAGCAGCTTCTTGCAGCACTAAATATGTCTTCTCAGGAACATCTTCCATTTTCTCACAATCCTTTAGTCTCAAAACTGACATTGAAAGAGCAGTTATTCAAGGATGCAAAGGATGTTATCACCAGCAGCTGAGAGAGGTTATAGAGAACAATTTGAATTTTATATAATAAAGAAATTATGTACACTTTTTTGAAGCTACCTCCTGTAAGTTCTCTGTATGCATTTAATTTTGACGGGAAAATAGTCTGGGGAAGACCAAGAGAGAAAATGTTAAAGTCTGGTTTCATGGAATAGAGGAATATTTGTTTCAGAATTGATTGGCTGTACACAAGTTGGAAAGCTGTGGACATATATGATGACTAATACTAGACGACATGAACTATAAGAAGATATATTTAAGTAGGCTTTGGATATCTGTCAGTATATCAATTCCGTATGTATGTTAAACAAATGTGTTTTATAAAGCATCTATTCGATTGTCATGTAGGAAATGGATAAAGAAGAGAAAGCATATCTTATGCTGAGAGTAGACAGACTGAGAATAGATTCAGCACTCACAGTTCATGGCTATGCAGCCTATGCTACTCTGGGAGGTGTACAACTGGTTGACAAGATACATGTTGGTAAGTGACAATTATCTCCAGTGATTTTTGTTTCTTTTAATTTTAGTGTTATACTGTGTTAATATAACTGCTCTAATGTATGTTCTAGACTTAATAGAATGTTAATATACTTTTAATGTCCTTTCTTCGCATAATCCTATCCTATATTATAACTGTTCATCATTTTGGTGTTTTGTAATTATTATTATTATTCACTATTTGTGGTGACTGTATTGGTACCTCAAATTATTGGTATGATAATACATCTCTACCTCACTTTATCTTTTAAGTATAACTATTATTAAAGGTTTTAGAAAATTATATAATATTTCACTTCTTAATAAAATGACTCATTCAATTTGTTTAATATTTGTCTTTATATTTTATTAATGTTTAGGTCACTCTGGAGAATACATGGAAGTCTTGAGCACCAATACAGTCAACAATAACAATCTGGTATCTGTTATGTACAGAAAGGTATTGTTTCATATCATAATTCATTATATATATATATATATATATCCATCCTATGTTCAATCCCCAGCAAAGTCAGTATTATGTGTTCTAACTCATACAGCTCTGGGGTTGAGTGGAATGGAACCACACCCTACCTCATGTGTTAGACCTAGAATATGTGAAGGCCTAGAACTTTATAGCCCATGGCAGTATGTTTGTTTTGTTGTTGCTATCTTTACTTTATTTTACATGTCATATACAACCAAAAGCAGTATGGCGATGTATGTGTTGGCTGTAACAATGACATTATATTGTCTTGAGTATAAAACTACACCCATGCTTGCATGCCAAGTCATTAATTGAGCTACACCCATGCTTGCATGCCAAGTCATTAATTGAGCATGTTCTAGAAAGTTGAGGCAGGTTTCATACCACATACCAGACATTGAATTGAGTCCTTGCAGGGGTTCATAATTCAAAAAGTTATGTTTCTCTTCCTACCAGTACATACAACTGTTGTGAGGAATCAAAGAGTGGATAGGCTGGCTAGTACTGCCACAGTATTAGAGGGTCAATCAATGGATCAAGCCACATTGTGAAAGCCTTTCAAGAGTCTGACCACAATTCCAACTAAATGAATCAATATCAATAGCCAGTATACAAGCATTACATTTGAAGATCAGCATGGCTATAAAAGAGCAGCAACCCAACTGTTCAAGGAGGCTCATCAATAAACATCAGATGGGTATGGTTAGTCTCTGTACACTAATAGATTCACTACAGAGGATAACGGAGCACTTATGAAGATGTTTGGAGTCCGGTAATGATAATTTGAACTGAACTGAACTATGAATATATAAAAATGATATGAGAACAAACCTAAACAAACAGACAGTAAAGGTTACCAGCCACAAATACTGGCCTCCAAACTGTTAAAATTTAAAATGTGGTTGTTCCACAGATAATCATCTGCTTGTTCATGTTTGTTACTGATTTTGGACGATACATTTTTAGTTTTTGTGTACATTACTAACAGACAAAACAGACTGAAGCATATTCTACAACATTGCATATATTTAAACAACACAGTTGAACAGGAGAGTAGTTAATCATTCTTTTCTTTTGATTTATAGGTTGAGCCAGACTGTCCAGATTTTGCTACATATTATGGTGGAATTGAGCATGCAGTAAAAATCAAAGTGCTGTCAATGTCGACTCTCTTTGATCAAGCCAGCATGATGTACCTCAATGCTTTTATTCAGAGCATCCTGTCAAGGTTTGTTCTTGTATTCTTTCATATTACAAGTGATGACTTGCACGCAAAGAGCATAAACAAAAGTTGAAGTATATACGAGAAGAAGGTTGGAAAAGAGGAAGAACAGAGAAGAAAGATAGTCGGCAAATGAGTTCAAAGAAGACTTGGCATATTCTTCATAGGCAGGGTGTGAATAGTCTCTGTAGCTAATTACCAACAGACTAATGTAAGGTATTATGTGATATACTTGCACTGTTTTTCATTTGTGTGCAGAAAATGGCTCTACGGTCAACCCTGCACAGCTATGATGCAGACATCCAGGCAATCAAAATATCAACAGAGAAATTACTGAATACCAATCATGATACACAGCCTATGGAGCTATTGACAGATGTACAATCAGTACTTGAGGTGCTCTTGTCTGGGAAATTGCCAGTACTACAGACACTGCTATCTGAACTAGGCAGCCAGCATACCATCCGTAACCAGAGAGCTGATCAAGTAGCCAAGGAAGGAGCGATAGAAGAACAACTTGTTACATATCACTAAAATAACAGAATGATAACATCAATCAGAAAACCACAAACTCCAGCTAAAGATGATTACCACTTTATGGATAGACCAGATCAAATAATTATTCTGAGCCTCAGAACAGGATACATTTCTAGCCTATAGAAACAACAGTGGAAGATAAACTCTGTAGACCGCTGAGTGAGCTAAAAAAAAACTGTAAGTCTTGGCAGTAAGTAAAGCAAAAACATGGCTCAAGACACAGACTTTCACTCGGGCATGCTTCCTTAGTGATTCAATATGTATGCTCAGGAAGAGATGGGTTGGATTTAAGACAGTGGTTGGTGTCTCTGGGGCGATCACGGCTGGCAAAGATTAGATTTGTTTTCATGCCAGGGCATGCAGGTGTACAAAGAAATGAGCACGCTGACAGGCTTTCGGCTAAGGCTACTGTGGAGGGCAGACGAGCCATGTATCAGGCTGATGTACTGAATGCTCTATGAGAAGTAAGACTTTTGCGAGAACCAGGTGATAACTGTGAATCTACAACCATGGTCAGACTGCAAGAACAGCAATTTAAAAGAGGTGTGGCCAGACAAGAACACTATGCCAGAAGCCAAAGAAGATTAATAAACCAACACAGAACTGGTTTCATGAGCTGCTACACACTGCAGGATTTACAGAGAGGATCTGAACACTTATGGACTGAATGGTTTGATGTGCAATGAGGATGATCTGTTGACTAACTAACTAACTGTGAAGTTTATAAAAGAGACAACATTGCAGATATTGAGCACAACCTACTACTGGCAACACTGATCGTAATCTGGTATGAACCTAAAGCCTATCCATGTCAATGTGGTGAGTAATGTAGTGAGAGAGCAGAAACAGAAGTGTGACAACTGGTTGAGGACAACTCTCTATAGAATTATGTCAGTCATGGGAAGCCATCAAATTGGGGTTCTCAGCCAGATGTAGAGGACAGATAACCGCAGACCACAATGATGAAAATGTATTGATGTCCAGGATGAAGATGGAAGTAGAAGCAGTTACTCAGCACTTTATTATTTATCCGAGATTCTAAATACATGAGTTACCATTGTGTCTGATTCTTTGTCTGTCCTGTAGTAGATCCATCATGTCTGGCTGTGATCTGAATTCTTAAATTATGTTGATATATTATTTCTTGAAGATAGATCAAGGGTGTTGAGGATGGAAAAAGGACAAGGTAATGAGGATGACAAAGAATATAATATGTGTCACATTCACAAGTTGCTGTAGTTGGACACAGAGGTTGATGAAACAACTTAATGAAGACTTCTGTTATTTGGCATTACTTTTTGCAGTAGCTGGATATGATCCTTGCTCTGATCAAGCTGAACAAGGTGTGTTATTTTCATTGTATATTTGTCTATATATCCCAACAGTGTTCAGAACCTGGATATGAAGACAAGCACCAGTTCAGTCATGACAACATCTGATGTTGGTGCAAAAGATCACGTGTCTATTACAGATCGTATTGTTAATATTGCAGACCAAGGTGAGTTATAAATGCTTTATCACTGTCAGAAATGATTTCAAAATTACTTACTTAATTTGTCACTTTTAGTCTTTTCTGTGCAAATAATTTATTTAATATATTTGTCTATTATTATAATTAAACAAAAGTGATCACAAATGTTACATTAATCTTCATAAGTCTGATAAATTCATGGAGATCTGCATGTCTTCCCAATTTATTGCTATTAATTTGTATTACAGGACTTATGAGAAGTTTAACCTCTATAAATCAATAGTTAGTTAGTTGGTTGGTTGGTTGGTTAGTCGACAGATCATCCTCATCACACATTGAACCATTCAGTCCATAAGTGCTCGGATCCCCTCCTCAGCAAATCCCGCAGCGTGTAGCGGCTAATGACATCAGTTCTGTGTTGGTTTATCAATCTTCTTTGGCTTCCTGCATAGTGTTCTTGTTTGGCATTCCTCTTTTAATTTGCTGTTCTCGCAGTCTGGCCGTGGTTGTAGATTCACAGTCATCACTTGGTTCTTGCAAAAGTCTTACTTCTCGTAGAGCATTCAGAATGTCAGCCTGGTCCATGGCGCGTCCACCCTCCACAGTAGCCTTACCTGCGAGCTTGTCAGCCCGCTTATTTCCTTGCACTCCTGCATGCCCCGGCATGAAGATGAAACTAACCTTTGCCAGCCGAGACCGCTCCAGAGACAGCACCCATTCTCTTCGAATCAACCCTGTCTCTATCCTCTTGAGCATGCTCATTGAGTCGCTAAGGAAACATGCCCTATTGAATGTCTGTGTCTCGAGCCATGTTATTGCTTTACTTTATAAATACATATAATACTTTATAATACATATAAATCAATGGAGACAGTTGACATAAATCACATGTTAACTGTTGCTAAATATGTGTATGTATTTATTTTGCATACTTTAAATTAAAAATTTGTTTTTGTCAGTTGGCTAAGCAGTTTGAGGTACTTATTATTTTCAAGACAACTGTAGCAGGACAAACAGAAAGGTTTTAAAAATACAGACTTTAATCAGCATAGAAGAATGCAACAGCATTAATTATCCCAGGAATTTTAATAATTGAAACACATAAAAGTATTTCATTAATTAAAAGCATCCTATGCAAAAGATTGCAAGCAGTGGATGTGAACATGTGTTTGTAGGTGCATACTGCACATTTGTAGTTCTAGAAATATAGCCAGTTCTGTTAAGAGTGTAAATATTCTCTCTCTCATTCTCTCTCTCTCTCTCTCTCTCTCTCTCTCTCTCTCTCTCTCTCTCTCTCTCTCTCTCTCTCTCTCTCTCTCTCTCTCTCTCTCTCTCTCTCTCTCTCTCTCTCTCTGTGTTCATGTGTGCATGCGAGCGAGCAAGTGAGAGAGAGAGAGAGATTGATATATCTCTTGGCTAGTTTACTTTCAGTAGTTTGCCATTGTTTTCTGACCGACCGGCACCCATACCATTTTATAAAAAAACTCATCGCAACGCGATCTGCTGCCAAATCGCCCACAGCTGTGTTTTGAACAGGTATGTGAGATTATGAACTGCGTCCAAAACCCCTTCGACATGAAGCTGGCATATATATATATGGTTAGTTTAGTTTACTTTAGTTTAGTCGTTGGATCAACATCATGGCACACGGGTTTAACCCATAAGTGCTCCGTTTTCCCCCTAACTCAAATCTGAGTCTGGAGAAACTCAGCTCAATGCACGAACTCCGTAGCATCGGCAAGGATCCTGAAATACTTTGGGTAGATTTTTAACTCGAAATTTTGCCCGGGCAGCGCCGTTAGGCTACTCTTTTTCGATTTCCAACTGCTAAGGGATTTTTTACGTGCGCAGCAATACACACAGGCGTCCAATCTCACAACCAGAGACCAGGGGAAATTTTATTACTAGAAGTCCACGTGGATTTTTTAAATAAATCCCGGTCCTCACCAGGGCCTGAACCCAGGACCTCCAGCACTCGAGGCGGACACCATACCTCGAGACCACTCAACCCCCCCCATATATATATATATATATATATATATATATATATATATATATATATATATATATATATATATATATATATATATATATATATATATATATCTTTCCATGTGCCATGCCAATAAGCGTAAGCGGTCATGTTCTGCCATCTCACTTGATCACCAGAGTCATGGATCAGCTCTGTGTTCCTGTCTCGACCATACCATGTAGCCAAGCCATCCAGGTATTTACTTCTCAGTCTTCCCCTTGATCTCTTCCCTTCAATCTTGCCAGATGTCACCAAGTTATCCATGTCATTTCTTCTCATAACATGCCCAAAACATTTTGACTGTCTAAGTCTAATGACTCTAATCAGTTTACGATCTTCATTTGTTTCTTGAAGGACTTGTTCATTAGTTTTTCTGTCTGTCCATGGTATTCTTTGCATTTTCCTCAGAAACTACATTTCCACAGCCATCAGCTGTTTTCACCTTAACTGCTTATTGTTCACGCTTCACTTCCATACAAAAGTATAGGTTCCATGCAGCACTTCAACACTCTTTTTCTCATTTAAATTTTTTTATTGGTCAGTATGTTTTTCATGTTGCAAAAGGCTACCTTCGACATGGCAATTCTTGTTCTAATCTCATCAAGGCATCTCCCATCAGATGTTATGACTGTGTCGAGATAACTGTATCGATTCACTTGCTTAAGAATATGCCTATTTACTCGTATTTGTGGTATTGTGGTATTTCCTTCTTCCCAGTGACGACCATAATCTGTGTCTTCTTAATAATCAATTCTAACCCAAGTTGTTCACTGTGTGCAACAACCACATCTACTAAATTTTGCAGGTCTTGTTCATTGTCTGCAATCAAGAGTGTATCATCTGCATATCTAATGTTATTGATGTATCTTCCCCCAATGTTGATTCCTTCCATATCTTCTATATTTCTGAAAATAGTTCACTGTGCAGGGAAAAACGATTTGGAGACATTATACATCCCTCTTTTAATAGGCTGATATTGGCCTACATTGTTATTGGCATGAGGTTACTCCATCCATATTAAATGTGGATTGAACATCAATTATGGATGGAGTACATATGGCAGTTATCAATTCTTATGGCAGCTTGTTTTTTCCAATATATGTTTTTTCCAAGTCTAAGGTCTTTTCCATCAATTTATAGATCTTCAAGCATCCTTATCATGTCAACATGTCTCACTTTATCGAAAGCCTTTGTGTGTATGTATATATGTATGAAAAATCATTAATTCATTACTTTTTATATTCATTCAGTAGCATTCAGTAGCATGTCCTTTGAAGAACCTCGCTCCCATAACAACCTTCCGGAAAACCTCTCGATCATAAGCAAGATGTCCCGCGTCTGATACACCCATCTGGAGATCATCCGCCACATCCTGCACCCATCTTCTCTTTGGCCTTCCTCTTCCTCTCTTCCCAGGCATATACCCTTCCATTATTGTTCTCTCCAAACTTTCGTGACGTTTCAAGTGACCAAAATATTTCAATTTTCTTTGTTTTATTGTCTTTAATAGCCAACCTTCTTCAATATTCAACTCTTGAAGTATGGATGCATTTGTTCTTTTCTTTACCCAAGATATTCTTAGAACTCGTCTATAACATTTATATTCAAAGGCGTTTATGCGCTGTTCAGCTTGTTTAGTAAGTGTCCATGTCTCACAGGCGTATGTTGCAATGGGAAAGATGCATGCTCTTAAAAATCTAATTTTTGTAGTTCTGTCTGTCCCACTCCATAATTTATTCAGCCGTTTTAGTCTTTGAAGAGCAATTGATAGTTGCCGTTTAATTTCTTTCATTGTGTCCCCGTTGTTGGTAATCAATGACCCAAGATATTCAAAATTTTCCACCACCTCCAATTTTTCCCCATTAATGTATATTTCTTTCTCCATGGTAGTTTTATCTGTATGCATTATCTTTGTTTTTGCTATGTTAAGATATAAGTTGTGATTTTCACTATTCATTTGGGTTGAGGCTATTAGGTTTTCCATGCCATTCTGTGTTGTGGATAGTAACACTGTATCATCAGCATATCGAATCTTCGGTATGTCATGACCGCCGATATTTTTTTTTATATGTATGAAAAATCATTAATGCATTACTTTACAGACAGATGGGGAAGCAAGAAGTTTTCGATCTGTGATTTCAAAATTTAAGAAGTAAGAGAATACATTACAATATGTTTGGGATTCAATGGGAATAGCCTGTCACACATACATTGCTTAGAACTGAATAAAAATATGCTGTTGATCTCCAAATTCAGTATAAATATCAAAGCATCAGTGTTGATTAACCACATTTTCTACTTCTAATTACAGTGGATAACATGCCAGCCAACAGCACAAAGTTACATCTGATTGCGGAGATGCAGGATTTTTGCGTGAAGCTAACGGATTCAGATAACAGCCTTGCTGAAGTCAAAGTCAAAGGTCAGTGTGAATTGAAAGTATGGAACAAATTGCGGCCATTCCTCAAAAATTGCGTAAATTTGTTCACTCAAATGCACACAACAAAGCTAGCCCCATTTTTTATGGCCATCTACGTACAAAATTAGGAAGAGCTTGGAGGCAGTGAATATGTAGTTTCTAAGACAGATGTTAAAAATACCTTGGACTGCTAGAGTAACTAATAATGATTGTCCAGAAAATGTTAACAAAAGAACATTATATACAAATATAATAAGGTGACAGTGGGTCAGCAGCGCCAAATGAATAAGAACGCATTTTCTTAAAGATCCAGTGTGCTGATGCTAAGGTAAGGCTCCTACACTGAGCAGTTGGACTAAAATGGTCACCTATCGTCCTTGACTTGGGGACGTAAATTACCAGTACCTCTAAAGTCAGAGTGGGTTCGCCTGATGGCAAGGAGCACTGTTAATAGGGAAAGCTAATCCACATGCAAAATTCAGTCCAGTACTACTAAAAGTAGCTTGAGTTCAAAAAGCAAGCGAGCGCCCAAAAAACAACAAATAATAAGGTTACACACAGCTTTCTTTGGTCATGTAATGAAAAGAGAACTATTGGGGAAAAAATTTGACAACTGGACAGATCAGCAGCAGAAGATGCAGGAGCAGACCAAGAAAAATGATGCTGAAAGGATGCTGAAAGGATTGGGATGGTGTCATAAAGGACTATCAAATGAACATGTATTATAATGCAATTTTCCTTTCATTGAGCATTAAAATTGCAGAAGATATTGTGAAATGAAATAAATAATGCAATGACCCTTGTTTGGCAATATATCACCCTTCTGTCCAAATGGAAAGTCATGTTTGGTGAAAAATTATCCTGTGTCACTGAATCAGTTAATTGATGCTTAAATTATTTGTATTCTTTATAATCTTTTACAAAAATATATACTACTTTCGATCTGCAGGTTTTGAGGGCAGTGCAGTTGCTAAACCTACAAAAACAATCATTAGATCACGCCTGAAAGATCTGAGCGTTAGAGATTGTACTTCTGGTGCCACATATCAGAATGTAAGCCCTGAGTATTTTATCACTGCTTGTTTCTTCTAGTTCAGTTATTAAATGTTAGCTTCATTTATACATGAAGATGTTCATTAATAGTTCTTAGTTATTTGTAAAAAGTTAAATTAGTCATCAGCTGAATTATTTTAGAATAGAACATAAGATATATAGTGTATCTGAACACATGATCAGCACAGTTATTTTTCATGGAAGACACTTTGTGGCAGGGTTGTCATCTACAGTCATAAATGGTAAGTGTCTGGCAAGTAGACAAAGGGCGTGGATTTTATGCTAAACATATAAGAATACAAACATTAGTTTTCTGTTACATTATATGTTAAGAGAAGACACATCACAGAAATAAAAATATAATGGTGTTATCTTGGTCATTTCTCCTAATTCTCTAACTATTGTGGGTAGAAAGTTGGAGTCAGGAATAGAGAGAGAGAGAGGAGACATTAAGGAAGGGAGCTAGTTACACTATCTCATATAATTCTTCTTGTATATGTAATAAGTCAATAAAGAACACACCATGTAACAATCTTCTTGTATATGTAATAAGTCATTACAGAACGCAATATGTACCATTCTTCTTGTATATGTAATAAGCCAATACATAACACAATATGTAACATTCTTCTTGTATATGTAATAAGTCAATAAAGAACACACCATGTAACATTCTTCTTGTATATGTATTAAGTCAATAAAGAACACACCATGTAGCATTATTCTTGTATATGTAATAAGTCAATAAAGAACACACCATGTAACATTCTTCTTCATAATGCTGAGTGTCCTTTGCAAGACATTGTGATCAACCCCAGGTTAATTTTGTAAGCAATTTTACGTCAAGTAGTTTGCCATTGCTTTCTGAATGAGAAGTCAACATTTAAGTCCAGCTTAATGCCAGTGAAGGGATTGAACCCCTTACCCCACTATCAGTACACTGGAAATTTAAGAGCAAGCTGTCTTATCCTTTAGACCACATAGACTTCTGTAACATTAGACTAGTCGAAACAGATTCCCATTATAAGAAACATCTTGGCTGTAGGAGGATATTACAATATATAATGGAACAAACAGGTATTTTTAGATCCTACAGAGAAAAAACACAAATACACATGTATATACCTGACTTGTAAAAATTCATAAATAAACATCATAAGGTGATAGATACACAGTAGGTAAACATGGTTTGGGAGAATGAAATGGATGAGGATGCAGACTTGTAGAATGAGTGCAAAAGCTTTAACTGATTGTCGTAAACAATTTGTTTAACTGATTCAGTGCTGTGCGCTGTTTCAGTGACAAATTGTCTCAACGCTGGAGCCCGTACGTCGTTTTAGTGACAAGATCTTGACAGTTCATTATGTGTTTCATTTTGCGTATCTTCCTTAATTTTAATGCCCTGTAAATTACGTTTTACACCGGAAGAAGGTCTGTCAATTGAAAACAGACCACGAGAGACAGAAAATGTCTAAACTTTGTGCAGGATTTCTTAGTTAAGCTGTGGTTACTTTTCTTATTTTAGAAATGACCAACGCCCTTGGTTTTCGGCCTTTCATATTTACATTAGATAATAGTTTTAAACAATGTTAGATTATAGTTATTCTGATTTAAAGGACTGTGAAATATTCTAAGCTTATATCACATGGTTAATGAGGTTATTTGGTTAAAATAAATTATTTAGCGGACGGTTATTATGGAAAGCAAAACTAACCGTGAAAGTTTGTCATCATGTTGAATTAGGCTTGCTCTAATGGGCCACACTTGTACCTCACTTGTACAAAGTATTTAAGGAGTATTTAAATAATTAAATGTGAAAGAATAATAATTATAACCAAATAAAAAATAGTGAACATATTGTTTCTCAGCAGAAAACGGTCAAAACCTGCCTTGTGTTTTCCTGACATTTTCCATTTTGTGTGGCATTGATGCACTTCAAAATATGATGTTTTAATTGTGTTAAACTGCTAATATTATCATTATATATCTAACCTATGATAATAGTAGCAATACCCGCGTGTTTCTTGTGCAGTCGTCATTAATTTGATATATAATACAATATATTTGCTCCTATTTTAACAATTTTTAGAGCATTATTGTGACACACCCCTACTTCCCATTTTCTGCCATCAATTTCTGCTTGGGCCAAACCCACTTATGGACATGGAGGAGTCCTAACAGCAGGATTAAGAGAGGTGTGAGACAGAGATGTGTAATGTCTCCGTATCTTTTTTCTCTGTACAGTGAAAATATTTTTGGAAATGTAGAAGATATGAAAGGAATCATCATTGGAGGACGTAACATCAATAACATTAGATCTGCTGATGATACAGTATTGATTGCAGACAATGAGCAGGATCTGCAACATTTAGTAGATGTGGTTGCTGCACACAGTGAACAACTGGGGTTAGAATTAAATTGTAAGAAGACAGATTATGGTCATCAATAGGAAGAAGGAAATGCCACAATGTAATACAAGTAAATGGGAACATTCTTAAAAAAGTGAATCGGTACAATTATCTCAGAACAGTCATAACATCTGATGGGAGCTGCCTTGAAGAGATTAGAACAAGAATCACCATGGTGAAGGTAATCTTTTGCAAGATGGAAAAAAAATACTGACCAATAAAAAGATGTCATTTGCAATGAGAAAAAGAGTGTTGAGGTGCTACATAGAACTTGACTTTTGTATGGATGTGAATCATGAACAATGAGTAGACAAGCTGGAAAATATCTGAGGCTGTGCACATGTGGTTTCTGAGGAAAATGCAAAGAATACCATGGACAGACAGAAAAACCAATGGTGAAGTCCTACAAGAAACAAGTGAAAACCGTAAATTGATTACAGAAATTAAACAAAGACAGTCACAGTTTTTTGGACACGTTATGAGAAAAAATAAGTTGGAGAACTTGGTGACAACTAGCACGATTGGGGGGAAGAGAACAAGGGGAAGGCAGAGAAGTAAATACCTGGATGGCTTGGCCACGTTGTATGGTCAAGACAAGAACACTGAGCTGATCCACGACTCTGGTGATCACATGAGATGGCGAAACATGACTGCCTACGCTTATCGGCATGGCACATGATGATGATGATGATGATGAATATGCAGAAAACATGGACAGAGCTGCATGAGATAGCAAAAGAAAGGATAGCTTCGAGTGAGCTGGTTAAGGGTCTAATGCCCCTCAGTGGAATTTAAACACAACACAAGACTATCAGGTTGGCTGCCGGCTGGCAAGTAGGCATGCTAGTCACTGTGATACCTCAGTTCCCAAGGCTCATACACTACACACTAATATGAAAAAGTAGCACACTTTTCATTGGGAATGTACACAGCTGCTTTTATAAATGATTGAAATCATTACTTTTGTTATAATTAATTTATAATTTATACTTTACACATATCATGACTGGTAACAATTATTTCTTTCTACAGATCCTCATGCTGCAGGATGACAGTGTGTTTGATTTAAAGGTGTCTGTTATTTATCATTTCCTACAGTTTTCCTAACTATTAAATTGTAATTATTTATTTGTTGTTTGCGTCAAACAGTTGTGACACTTATTAAATTATGTAATTTTCTAAAAATGCATATTTTAGAAATACATTTATAGAGATTTGACACCAGACACAAATTATAAATTTAGACAACTAATGTCAAATATGTGGAGAGAGAGAGAGAGAGAGAGAGAGAGAGAGAGAGAGAGAGAGAGAGAGAGAGAGAGAGAGAGAGAGAGAGAGAGCATCTTTGTATACTTGATCTTGTCTGTCTGCATGCCTGCATATTTATCATTTTCTTTGTCATTAAATAGCAGCAAGTCAGTTCTTAACCAGCATGTTTTCTTCTCCATGATAAAGAAATTTAAAAACTGCATTTGATAGATAGCTACCCATTTGTCTGTGCATTGTATGTCTCTTAGTCTCTTATACTGTAGTTTACTATTCAGTTTCCTGTCTGTGATGTAGTTTATCTTTCTTAGCTAATAACAATTGTCATGCCAATAATTAATATTGGTGTGTTTTGCTGTAATGATTTGTGCACATTTCCCATGCATTTTTAATGCATGTTTAGTTATTGTTGTTGTCTAAAATTACTCCCTTAAGTGAAATATGAAGGACAAAATATATGTAATGAGAAAGACAAGGACAGAATGTTACATGGGCCTATGTGCCTAATTCTCAACCCTTTGAAAATAAAACTTTGTCCTTCTGTTCATTTGTTTATTATTTCTCTCTCTCCCTCTCTCTCTCTCTCTCTCTCTCTCTCTCTCTCTCTCTCTCTCTCTCTCTCTCTCTCTCTCTCACTCTCTCTCTCTCTCTCTCTCTCTCTCTCTCTCTCTCTCTCACTCTCTCTCTCTCTTTCTCTTTATAACTCTCTCTCTCTTTCTCTCTCATGCAGTCTATTTATTTTTTTCATTTATCCCATATATATATATATATATATATATATATATATATATATATATATATATATATATATATATATATATATATATATATATATATATATATATATGTTTCTTAGCTTGTCAAGTACAACAAACATCGAGCTTCATCCGATGACAGTAAAGTGTCACAAAATGGACTAGACTACAGCGTCAGACTCAGACTGGGTCAGGTTCAGGCAGCAGTCTTGGGCAAGTTCTACTGGGAAATAATGGTAATGGTATCAACTACTTGAATGTAAACATCTGCATAAAAGTATAATTACATCCTGGCATCTGAAGTTGTACATTACTTGTCCAACCTCCACAACTTATGGTCTCTATGATAAATCAGATTAATGTTTCTAAACAGGGATAAGTTTTTATTGAACCAGTCACTTTTTAAAAAGTAAAATATTAAGTAGTCTTCCATTATAAAGATTAAGAAATATCAGTTATGAACTAATTATTTATAAGGATGTTTGTACATGAATATATATATATATATATATATATATATATATATATATATATATATATATATATATATATATATATCTCTCTCTCTCTGTCTCTGTGTGTGTGTATGTGTGTGTGTGTGTGTGTGTGTGCGTGCGTGCGTGCGTGCGTGTGGGTGGGTTGTTTTTTTTTTTTTTTTTTTTTTAGGGTGGGTTAGTTGTGTGCTAGAGAGTAAGTGAATAAGTGAGTGGATGGGTGAACAAACGCAAATCTTGTGTTTTTTTTTTTCTCTTGTCTAGTTTCATCTGTGACTCAGAGATGTAGCTGATAATACATTGCATTCCATTTGTTGTTTTATCATACAAGTTTAAACTATAGTATACCTTAACTCTTTCTGTCTCAAGCAATGCACCATTTGTGATTGGCAATTCATCATGTTTATTAATCAACTGCCATGTGTGATTATGCTTCTTGCATTTAGTCAAAATATACTTAAGAAATCTGATAACATTTTTTTTTACATGGCATGTATATTTTGCACCTGTGAAGTTACTACATGTGATTTTGTTGTTGATCCAAAAATGGTTTAGCACCATATACCCAGTGTGCATCATGGTGTGAAAAGGTATCCTTTATTTTATACAAAGAATAATTTATTTTGAAAAGGGTATCCTTTATTTTCTACAAAGAAATATTTTACAAATTATACAATTATCATTTGTTTCTTTTCTTTTTTCAGCGATTCTTTGAACCTTTTATCAACCAAGAGATGACTGAAATTGCCAAGCAAACAGCAGTAGATACAGTTACCAAACAGGTATTCTATAGATTTCTTCCACATTTCTGATTACACTAATTGTTGACTATATATTTGATGGTGCATTATTTTGTCAACTAATTGCAGTGTTTGTTTATTTGCCCCCCATATAAAGAGACAAGGATGTTTTATAATATGTGTATGTTGATTACTTAGGAAGTGTTAACATTAATAAAAACGTCTTTCATGTTTAAACTGGATCAGTCAATTTAACAGATTAAACATGCATTGATGGAATTGATCTGGAGATACTTTTTGTGTTGTATGTGTATATATATATATATATATATATATATATATATATATATATATATATATATATATATATATATATATATATATATAAACTTTGCAAGAAATGTACACCATGTTGCTTGTTACAAATAAACAGGGAAAGCTGAATATTTGCTTTAAAATAACGGCTTCGAACACTATTTGCTCAGGGCCACCAATTACATCTGTTTTTAATATCAGCTCTAAATTTTCATTTTTAAAATCCCACCAATACATTAACTGTGCTTTGCAGAAGCATAAGTCATAATCATCATCATCAAGTGCCATGCCGGCTGGCGTATGCATTCATGACTCTCCACAGGTCTCTGTCTTTGGTTTTCTGGATCAACTCCGCTGTTGATATTCCTCCATGCCACCATCTCAATCCGTCCAGCATCATTTCTATTGGTCTGTCTCTGCCTCTCTTCCCCTCAATCCCTCCAGTTGTGACAATGTTCTGCAATGTCTTTCTTCTCATCACATGACCAAAACCTCTCTCTTATTGTTGTATATAATGTTCTAGTTTCATTAGCCTCTTTCAGGCAGTCGTTGTTAGTTACTTTGGCAGTCCAAGGAATTTGCACCATTCGTCACAGGAACCACATCTCAGTTGCTTCCAATCTCTTCCTAATTTGTTCATTTCTATTCCAAGATTCACAGCCATATGATATTGGCTTTATTGCATAAGATATTCTTCATTTTCTGAAATGCAGCCTCTTTGCTTGCCCTATTCTACTCTTAATCTCTGTTGTGCATCTTCCAACTGATGTTATAAATGCCCCTTGGTATTTAAAACTATCAACTATGTGAAGAATTTTCCCTTAAATTAGAATGCAAATGATCATTGGCTATGCCAGATATTTTAATATAATGTGGCCAAATGTAACAAGTACAAGTAATGTGTTTTACAATGATTTATCCACACAGTAAATTGCCAATCGAAATGTGATTTAATGAATCAGAAAAAAAAAGTTAATATCTAAGTTTTTCAAAACAGTGTATTCCCTTAATGAATTTAAACACAAAAGCCACAAACAATATGTTGCATGATTTATTGCCTTATTTCACCACATCTCGTCAGGTGCACACTGCAGAGTTATATATCATATGAAGTCATAGACTAAGATGAGGTAGGTTCTGGATGGCACAGACGGAAATATATATACATCAGGTGTGTGATCTAGAGACCATCAATCATGAAAAAGAATGGGTTGAAGTACCGGAAGACATGACAGACTGGAACAATGTAAAAGTGACACTGGGTTGTGAGTGCAGAGAATGTTCAGCGGGTCGCACAGAATTTGAGTTGCAACAACTGATCAAGAGTAACACACATCAAGGTGACATAATGATCTATACTGATTGGTCAGTGGTGAGAAACAGAGTGGTTGGAGTTTCATTGTGAAGGCTAATGGATTGTTCTTATGAAAGGAGAGTCTGGCATAAGAGGCTATGACCTCCAGCATGAGAATGGAGGTGGAAGCTGTCACAGCGGCATTCCGTTGGGAAGGGGAGACCACTGCAACACACATTGTATTCATTACAGACTCAAAGAGTGTGCTTAGTAAGGTGGAGAGAGGAGTGTTTCATATGGAATGGCTCACCTCGCTTCAGAGGTCACAGATTGTGAGAATTGTATGGATTTTTTGTCCTGGCCATGCGGGAGTGCAGAGGAATGAACAGGCTGATAGGCTGGCAGGGAATACACCTCTTTGTAGTAGATTAACTATGGACAAGGGAGAGGTGGTCGTGCACCTGTGGGACTAGGTGGAGAAGGAGGGGGAACAAACTGAGAACCCATATGTGAAAAAGATTAGATTGAGGGGGATCAGCAGGGGTTCTGGTAGAATCTCAAAACAGAGAGGGAAGACCAGGACAACTTTCAATCAGATAGCGGAGGGACTGATTAGTAGTGTGACTCTTCACTGGCTGTTGAACAAGGGGACTGAGCGTGAATGGGAATGTTCTGAGTGCAGTGATGTCAGTTCTTAACTTAACTCAACTAAGCTCATCATATATCATATGAAGTAAATAAATTAATAATAACATGGCTGAAACATTGAAAACACAAAGACACTGTTATTGTTCAAATATGGAGCATTTGTTATTCCGACATTCAAAACAAACTTTTTCTATTTACATAAAACTCACAGGAACCGCTTAATTGTCATGGCCTCACTGTATTTGAGCAATCATTTATTGTTCTTTGAATAAAAAATGCTTTTTCTTTGTTAATTTTATGACCATTGTTTGTGCGGTGTTAAGAAATCGACGAAGGTGGCATTTTATGGCCTTTGCGAAGGAGAAGAAACAATAACCTACCAACAGAGAGCACATGTTCTTTGTGATAACATAATTATTATTCTGAAATAATAATCTTATTTTTAGCTAACCAAGTCAGATTTCACAAAATGTGGTAAACTTCCGACCATGGTAATTATATTTTCAAGCTTCTCAAAGACTGAATATACATCTCCATTGAAATTACAAAGAGACAATTGAGTAGCTTGAAGACATCATGTTACTAAAAGTGATAATTTTGTTCAGGTTAAACAATTTGGATAGACTTATGTCTGCCTAATACATTATATAAACAGGACACGGAATCAGCTCCTAATCAGTTGTCCGATGTGAGTCAGGTAACAGCCTTATTTCATCCTTTGAAACTGGCCTCCTTTCCAGACTCCGTAACACAATTGACTGCAAATGTACTTTTCCCTTCTTGTATTCAGTTTAGTAGCTATATTTGCCAGCTACCAATAAAAACATGACTAGACTTGTTTGTGTAGCTCCTAGGACTTGGAGTCTTTTTAGCTAATAGGCAAAATATTTACTAAGTTTTTGTCTGCTCAAGGCAGTTACATCACTTTATTTGTGGAGCAAAGCAAATAATTGGAAACTCGAAAATAATTATCACTTGCAAAATATTTACACAGTTGTTGTATGTAATTGTGAAAGACTGGTGAACCATATTTTTATTGAAGATAGTTGTGACCAAACCTCCCCATCATAGGGTTCATAATTTTTTCATCATCATCTAACTATGAAACATGTGTTAACAATTTAAACTTGTGTTATTGGAATAATGAAAGCACCATTTTAGGTGATGAAATTACAAGAAATGTTGTGAGTCAGAAATGAAGAAATCAGGACTAAAGTGGAGGTTAAAGCAGTACTAGATTTTATTAGAATGCAGCTAGTCAAATGGTTTGGTCAAGCAAGTAGGTTACCAGTCAACAGCATACCACAACAAGCAATTATATACAGACCAGATGGAAACAGAGGAAGAGGCCAACCACGTAAACGTTGGATGGAGGGAATAGCAGAGTCCATGGGAATATCGATATATGAAGCCCATAATCGGGCACTCTCACGATGTTTATACTTCACCTCAACACCGCAAGGTACAAGAGGAACATTATGAGATGAGATGAGATGAGGTGTGAGTCAAAAACTACACAAAGAAAAAACTGCTAACAGTTCCAATTTTCTTCACTGTTGCTGTGAATTATTTATGCTATTAAGTTATGTACACAAAATGCTACCAGGAAACAACTGTTAATCTTTTTACATTTCTCTTTGTCCCACGTTTTCTCTTCCTTTTACTTGTCCTGATTAATACATTATGTTTCTTAGATTTAAAAAAATTATTGGATCCTTTGCTTCTCACATTTATATGCTTTAATTGTAATTTGCTAGCTAGTCTGACAATCATACTTTACGATCAGTCTTGCTTTATATAGTATTGCTGAATATTACATTAGTGACATACATGAAGTGGGACAGTATCAGCCAATTAAGAGAGGTGTTAGGCATGGATGTGTGATGTCTCCAGATCTTTTTTCCCTATACAGTGAAAATATTTTCAGAAATGTAGAAGATATAAATGGAATCAGCATTGGAGGACGAAACATCAATAACATTAGATATGCAGATGATACAGTATTAATTGCAGACAATGCGCAGGACCTTCAACAGTTAGTAGATGCGGTTGTTGTACACAGTGAGCAACTGGGGTTAGAATTAAATTGTAAAAAGACTCAGGTTATGGTCGTCACTGGGAAGAAAGAAGTGCCACAATGTAATATACAAGTAAATGGAAATATTCTTTAACAAGTGAATCGGTACAATTATCTTGGAACAGTCATAACAGCTGATGGGAGATGCCTTGAAGAGATTAGAACAAGAATCGCCATGGCGAAAGTAGCTTTTAGCAAGATGAAAAACATTCTGACCAATAAAAAGATGTCAATTGAAACGAGAAAAAGAGTGTTGAGGGGATACATAGAGCCTGTTCTTTTGTATGGATGTGAAACTTGGACAATGAGCAGTCAAGCTGAAAAGCATCTGATGGCTGCAGAAATGTGGTTTCTGAGGAAAATGCAAATAATACCATGGACAGACAGAAAAACCAATTACCAAGTACTACAGGCGACAAATGAACATTGTAAACTGATTAGAGAAATTAGACGTAGACAGTCAAAATTTTTTGGACATGTTATGAGAAGAAATGGATTGGAGAACTTAGTGACAACTGGCAAGATCGAAGGGAACAGACCAAGAGAAAGACCGAGAGGAAAATACCTGGATGGCTTGGCCACATGGCATGGACGAGACAGGAACACTGAGCTGATCCACGACACTGGTGATCGAGTGAAATGGCGAGTCATGACCGCCCACGCTTTCCGGCATGGCACATGATTGATTGATTGACATACATCCACAGTGTATTGTTTACAATTTTGTATTTATTAACAGACAGTTCCAGCCTACACATTACATATGTAAATCCTGCCCTACCTACACAACCCTGGCAGTCTATTCATACTATTTTGTCCAATTATATATTTTACATCCTCTAGTTCTTTTGCAATCAAATTTTTCTCCATTATGGTTTTCAGTGGATTATGTTATGTTTCTTGTCTTTCTCATTTTCACTTTTTTTTTTTCAGCAACATTAATATTACATTGTCTTATCCTATGACTTTCTTGATTGTCTTTTCTTTCATTTTAATGACTTTAGCTACAGGAAGTACTTCTGTTTATGCTATTTAGTTGCACATCCTTTACAAGATGTCAAATTCATCTCCAGCGTATTTTGGCAAGTTTACGTTCAGTAGTTTGCCATTGCTTTCTGAACAACCAGAACTCATATCATTGTATGAATACCAACACAAGGTCTACTTCCAAATCACGGCAGGTGTGTTTTGAACATGGTATGCAGAATTGCAAATTGCATTCATAAACCTTTCACCTCAGCGCTGGTTGTTTGTGTAAATACCACAAATTATAAACCATTGTCACTTGTGTTTGACACAGCAAGAAGAATTATTTAGCCACCCTACACCTTTTTTCTGAAAGAATATTGCAAAGACATTTTATTCATTGAAATACTGTATTATAAAGGCAGGAAATCAGACCCTTTCCAAATAAAATCTGGCTTGAAACAGGGTGATGCACTATCGCCGCTCCTTTTCAACCTGGCTCTAGAGAAAGTTGTAAGGAAGGTAAAGGAGGAATGTGCTATTGGAGGAACATCCAGACTGCTTGGTTACGCAGATGATATAGATATTAAAGGGGAAAAATGAACAAAAGACAGTGGAAATATTGACTCACTTAAAGGAAAAAGCTCAACATATGGTTCTGGTTATCAACCAAGATAAGACAGAATATATGGTAATTTCAAAAGAAGGAATGGCAAAAAACTCTGGCCACATAGAAATAGATAATATGACCATTAAAAGAACGGAAACATACAAATACCTGGGTACAATCTTCAACTGCTCCAACATAATAAGGGAAGAAATATAAGCTAGAATCAACTCTGGAAATAAGATATACTATGCACTACAACATCTGCTAAAATCAAATGTTCTATCTCGTAACACCAAGATCACAATTTACAAGACACTGATCAGACCAGTTGTGCTGTATGGCTCTGAAACCTGGAGTACAACTAAAGGAGATGAAGCCTTGTTACAAACCTTTGAGAACAGTCTTAAGACGCATCTTTGGGCCCATTAGGGATACACAAAGTGGAGAGTGGAAAAGAAGAAGCAACAAAGACATTTATGATCTGTTTTAAGTCCCCACTAATCACTGGTATCATGAAGGCTAAAAGGCTGCAATGGCTGGGGCATATAGAAAGAATGGAAGATAATAGGGAAACAAAACTCGCTTACACTCAAGAAATAAATGACCTTAGCCCCCGAGGTAGACCAAGAAGATGGTGGAGAGATAATATACAAACAGATCTACAAGCACTTGGAATCAACGACTGGCAAGAGAAGGTCCACCAGAGATACGAATGGAGACGGCTTGTATCTGCAGCAAAGAACCTCAATGGCTCAGAACGCTGAAGAAAAATAAGAGAATACATATACACAAACAAAGGGGAGCAAGTAAAGATATTCATGTATCCAGGCACATAAATAACATCAGATGGAGGATGTGTCACAGAGATAAAGAAAAGAATATTGTAGGCAAAAATTGTATTTAATAAAATGAAGAACATGTTATGCAATAAATCCCTGTCATTGGAGGTGAGAAATAGAATTATTGCATGCTATATAGAATCAATTTTAACATATGGCTGTGAGTCATGTACATTTAGTAAACAAGCAAACAAATCCATCAACGCCCCTGAACTGTGATCTTACAGAAGAATGTTAAAAAATGTTTGGACAACCATATTGAGTTATTTAAATGTTTTGAAAGAGACTAAGACACAAACACAACCTATCCCAAATATTAGGAAGAGGCAGCCAATTTTTGTTAGCCACATTATGAGAAGAGAAAAAATTGAACTAGAAAGAATTGTGAAAAGAGAGATAGAGGAAGACAGTGAGAGAAGATTTTTAACAGTCTTGTGTCATGGCACAGAATATTGTGTGCAGAAGCATTACTGCCCACTCCAGTTGGCAAGGCACTCGATGATATATATATATATATATATATATATATATATATATATATATATATATATATATATATATATATATATATATATGAGTGTATGTGTGCATGTGCACATGCATGTGTGAACAAACCCATTTTCCCCCTTTATATGTTTTATTGTATTGTATTTATTATATTCGAGTGCATGCAGTGCTGGAAACACAGTTGCGGGCATTTGGAAGCAGACCATCTTGCGTTGGTTTCCATACAATGGTATGAATGTCTGTCGTTCAGAAAACAATGGCAAACTATTGAAAGTTAACTCGTCCAGGAATCACAAACAGCCAAAAAATGCTGGAGTTGACTGCTACATCCTGTTAAGGATAAGCACCTAACTTTATCAACAGAAGAGGTAAGCCTTGGTACTGCACTTACGAGCACCATTGCCTGCTGGCCTAATGGTCATGTGTTTGAATCTCTTTGACATTCAGATGTTTCTTCATAGACTTTGGCGTTCAGGTTGGCCTAGTTTAAATATGGATACCAGGAAACTACATGGGAAGTATAGGCAGCCAAGTGTGAATTGACCAAATAACCTATTAAGTTATGGCATAAAAAGGGGTCATTTACAGTAAAGGTGGAATAGAGAAATTAGCCTTTTGTGGGAAAACAATAAGAAAGAGAGGCGAAGGAAGACAGCAGTATGTAATGTAAGTGAGAAGTCTGAATAGCTGGGCAGAAAGTAATAATATAAGTAAAATCAACTTCATACAAATATTAGATAACAGAAAGGATTTGGTAGATATGATCAACCATGCCTCAGACCAGATACCTGAAGAAGGAGGAGGAGGCAGAGGAGAAAATTTTAAAGAAGAAGAAGAAAATTATAAATATGACAACAAAAGTCATTATGGATCATTGGATCTGGTCTGGTGTAATTATATGAACCACTGTTTTGAACACCTTTGGATTGTAGAAATCATGCACAGATGTTTTTTGCTCACATATGTTATTGTTGTTATTGTTTAATTTTGAACTTATCTGGCTGAACCTGAAACAAGTGATACAACCTTGATTGATCTTTACCAGTTATTTAACTTAACAGTGGCTGAACAGTAATAATATTTACACAGGGACAATGATTGAACAATGATAGTGATTAAACAGTGACAGTGATTTAGCAGTGACAGTGATTGAACAGCAAGAGTGATTGAACAGTGTCAGTGATTTAACAGTTTCAGTGTTTTAACAAATGACTACAATTGGACTGTGACTACAACTTACTATTGACAAAAATTGAACAATGACTATAACTGAACAGACTCTTATTGAAATGTGATAGGAATTAAATAGTAAATATGATTTTATGTGAATATGACTAAATTGTTATAATGATAAAACACATGTAAACATCTAGACACACCCATATCAGTTACATTATAATACATTTTTTGTGTGCTCCATATATCATACATATTTGTATTTAAATAATGGAAAGTGAAATTATAATGAATGAGTGATGTGTGTGCATTTTGGCTTTTTGGCTTTTTAGTAATTTAAAACAGTAACTGATGAACATGATGATTTGCTATGTATAGAACGTGTCAGAATGGTAATATTTGAATGTTATAAATGAAAAGAAATTACATTTTGCTGAAAAATATATCTAATCCTAGATGAGTGGCATTGATTCCAAGAACCTTCGGATTAGTGTTGACATTGACCTCCGCACCCCAGTTTTGCTGCTACCCCATGATTCCAAGTCTACAGAGATGTTCCTGGTGCAGCTGGGGAATCTCAGTGTCAGGAATTCTTTCTTACATACAACATTAGCAGACGGTGCTAATCAAGAGTGGAACGTCATTAACGTTGATCTCAGCAATATGCTGGTTCAGAGGTTTGTGGATGTGTTTTTCTTTTCTTAAAATCTTACACTTCTTTCCCATTCTTCTCTTCCTCCTCCTTGTCATAAATTGAGTTTGCCCTAGAGTCTATATCAGGCAATCAATCTCAACTTTGTCATAAATTGAGTTAATGCTCACACTGACATCTTTCATTTCCAAGTGAACAAAACTTGGCACAAATGGCTCATACATGAAGCATGATCTTCTTCTTCTTCTTCTTCAGCGTTCCGAGCCATTGAGGTTCTTTGCTGCAGATACAATCCGTCTCCATTCGTCTCTCTGATGGACCTTCTCTTGCCAGTCGTTGATTCCAAGCATGATGGGATAAATTAATTAAAATAGATTCCTGGAAAACATAGTGACATATCAAGGAATGCATAAATGTACAGTTGTACTCTAGTAGTCCCTGATACATGGTCTTCGGTCAAGTCCCATTAAATATTGACAGACATAAACTCCAGCTATTCATGCTTCAAGAGTTGGATGTTGGATAACAGACAAGAATGTTTTCTTTTATGTACATACTGCAATAACACTTTTTCTGCATAATGATTTATATTCTAGATTAAACTGTTCACTATGTCATTATCAAATAACACTTTGAGATAATCCATGGGTGTTTGAAGCTGGTCAAGTTCAGGTTTCATGTGAAACTTTCAAGGGTGAAAATCAAATTCTGGTTTTGTTTCCCCTTCTGACACATCAGGCTATGTTGATGATGGTTGGAGAAATGCTTCAGGCTCGGCAGAAGCTTTTGAAATTAAAGACAATTTTCTCAAAATGTATTCTTATTTTGTACTTTTTGTTTTCTGTTGTGCTTAGTAATATCTCTGCAATCATTATTTTCATTGTCAGATATCTTAGTTGATGACACAATTCTACTATCATTGTTGTTTTCCTTATCACTGTGTGCTGAATCACTGGACTCATTATCAGAATCTTCCACAAAGTTATTCAAATCAGAATCACTATAATCTAAAATTGTTTTAAGCAGTGATCTTGCTTGGTCACATGCACATCGATGAGTCAAGAACTAGTGGGCGTTGCCTTTTCTGAAATCAGAAAATTAATCACAATTGAACAGAGATTTCTACTTAATTTTGAGCCAACGTGCCTGTTAGTTTTCAATCAAATCAAAAGAAGAAAATCTCTCCAATGTAAATTTCCATTTAATGGGCATTAAAATTGCAGAAGATAGGGAAAAGAAACAAATAGTGCATTATCAATATTTTGTTGATATATAAGTCAATGGTAGATAGGGAAGTCGCTTAAGATGATTAATCATCCCATTGCAATTAATCAGTTTAAGACAGCGTCCCTGGATACACAAGCACACAGCAGGAAATGGCTCACAAACAATTTAAAGTAGCTGGTCATGGCATCCCCAAAGAGTGGGAAGAAATACATTAGGTGTCTAGATTTATGTGTATGAAAAACTGCTAGACTAAAATTATGGATACTTGGAAAATACTAAGAACTATGAGTTAACAAACCTACCACTGTGTTTATTTGCTTTGAAGGTCTTTATAAATCAATCAATTTTTTTTTTTTAATCTATACATACACCAACATACACAAACATAGTGGTAATGTCTTGAAATGTCTCTCATCCAGGTTCACCGCTTCTTACTCTCCTCTCACAATCTCTACGCCCTATCTCTGTCTCTCTCATTCTGTGGAGTTGGAAGGACTTTGCAGTAGTCAAATAGTTGGCTACATTCGCTGTCTTCATTCTTATTGGTCCTATAATTACAAATGGGATGTCCGACAGTCAATGATTTTTATGCAGACACAATGTAGAGTACAAATGTCATTTCACCCACAATGATTTTCTTCATCATGCCAGCACACTGTATAGTTCAGCCACTCCTTTACTAAAGTTGGTTCATCAGATTAAGTGTTATAACAATTTCAATATAAGAACACCTGATCTCCAGGCTTATCTGCCAGAGATCAGTCTCCTTTATGTCACCTTCATGTGAGTTTTAATGTCACGTTAAGATGAGAGATTTGATGAGGGCTCCAGAAGAGTGCTTCATACCCGGTGGCATTTGTGAGCTCTGAAACAAGTTAAAGAATTCAAATACCTTGGAAGTATGATCACAGAAGATGGCAGATTGGACAGAGAAATTGAAATCAGATGTCAAAAAGCTAGTGCACTTACATATCAACTGTCACCCTTACTGAAACATCCAAACATACCCATGTCTGCAAAACGACAGATAATAAACAGCATATTTACACCAACCCTATGCTACCAATCTCAAACTTGGACTTTATCCAAATTACACCTTCGCAAAATCAACACCTGCGAAATGAGATGCCTGAGGAGAGCTGCCAACTTAACAGTCCAAAACCGAGTAAGAAATGCTACTATCAGACAGACTGTGGGATCAACACCTTGTGCCACATTCATTGATAGACAGAAGATCAAGTGGTTTGGCCATGTTGTTAGAATGCAACATCAGCAACTACCATCACTGGCCTTACATCAAAGATCATCTGCGACGAGACCACGAGGACGTCCAAGAAAAAAATGGATTGACGACATCAGAGACATTGTACAACCACACGGAATGACACTATCCAGTGCCGTCCACCAGGCGCTGGAACGCAAATTATTCCTCCCCATGACGCTTGACGGCAGAAGTGGAAGATGATGATGATGATGATGATGATAAATTAAAGTTAGTTGCATATCCTTAACACGACATTACAGCCAACCCCAGCATTTTTGGCTGTTTGTGATTTCCTGGCAAGTTTACATTCAGTAGTTTGTCATTGCTTTCTGAATGACTGGCACACATACCATTGTATACAAATCAACACAAGGTGGTCTGCTGCCAAATCACCTTCAGCTGTGTTTCAAACGCAGTATACGGGATTACAATAACATGGCTTGAGACACAGACATTCACTAGGGCATGTTTCCTTAGCGACTCAATGAGTATGCTCAAGAGGATAGAGATGGGGTGGATCCAAAGAGAGTGGTTGCTGTTTCTGGAGTGGTCTCGGCTGGCAAAGATTAGTTTCACCTTCGTGCCAGGGCATGCAGAGTACAAGGAAATGAGCGGGCTGACAAGCTCGCAGGTAAGGCTGCTGTGGAGGGCAGACGCGCTATGGACCAGGCTGACATTCTGAATGCTCTTCGAGAAGTAAGATTGTTGTGAGAACCAAGCGATGACTGTGAATCTACAACCATGGTCAGACTGCGAGAACTGCAAATTAAAAGAGGTGTTGCCAAACAAGAACACCACGCAGGAAGCCAAAGAAGATTGATTAACCAACACAGAACTGGTGTCTTGAGCCGCTTTACGCTGCAGGATTTGATGAGGAGGGGATCCGAGCACTTATAGACTGAATGGTTTGATGTGCAATGAGGATGATCTGTCGACTAACTAACTAACTAACTAACAAATTGTGTCCATAACCCCTTCGGCATAGAGCTGTACTTGAATTTTAAAATGATAACACATTAAAGTGGTATGGACATTTTCTGACAGTGAAGCCCAATAAACTACCACTACATTGGAAGAAGATGGGATTATGAAGTTGGGCAATGATAAAACTTGATTCAATCAGTGTATACCATACAAACTGAACAGTCCAGGTGAAACATTTATACTCTTTAATATAAACTAAAGGCTAATGTAAACTTGAAAAGTCATTATATATACTGGGGTAGATAATAAAAGAAATGTTGGGTGGCACTCACCAAACCTGATACCCTACATTGTTCCAACGGCTTTGGGTGGAGGAGGACAACTGAGAGGGTACAAGCCTTATCATGGTTTTGAGGAAATGCAACCTGAAGACTAATTTATGCAGCAGGGCAGACCAGCCCCTAAGCCTTGGTTGGCAACTGGTCTAGGATCAAAGCTACAACAGATGGACAGTTAGAGCATTGCTTTGCTGATCCGGCAGCTTCTGCAGCTTGTCTTGTTCCAGATGTATTGGTGTTACCTTTCCTCTGCTGTAAACTAGGCAGATCGAGACAGGGATCATGCTGCATGGGCAACACATGCTCTTTACAAATCAGCCCAGGCTTTGTGCTTTGGAGACGTAAAACTCCATCCCTGGTCTACCGCCATGGGTTGTAGTTATTATGCCTCTTTTTTAAGCACAGTGTAACAAATTATCATCTGTTAAGATAACAGGGTACCAGTATGGATAATAAGAAGAATAGATATAAAGTTGCTGTGGGATCTCACTCCAGTACACCATCAAGATAAAGGTATAAATGTAAGTAGCGCCTTTCGCATGTCTTGCTTGCCTGCTGGCCCGGTGGTCATGTATTCAAGTGTGTACAAGAATTGCCATCGTAATATAGAAAACATACTCAACAATAAAAGGTTGCCAGTTGCAGTGAGAAAAGAAAGTGTTAATGTACTATATATATAAAACCTATACATTTGTATTTGTGTCAGGTCTTAGTTAGATATGACTGAGCTATCATATGACAGTAGACGGTACTACCTGCTTCTGTTAGCGCCGAACGTGGGGCAGAGCTTACCAAACCCGACACCCCACACTGTGCCAATGGCTTCGGGCGGAAGAGCTTAATTGGGAGGGTACAAGCCTTAACTTAGTGCAAGGAAATGCAACCTAAAGTCTGAATGTCATGGCAGAGCAGACCAGGCCCTAAGCCTTGGTTGATAACTGGTCTAGGATCAAAGCTGTGACAGGCGGACAGTTAAGCATTGCTTTGCTGATCTGGCAGCTTCTGCAGCTTGTCTTGTTCCAGACGTATTGGTGTTACCTTTCCTCTGGAGTAAACTAGACAGGCCGAGAGAGGGATCATGCTGCATGGGCAACATATGGTCTCTAAATTCAGCCCAGGCTTTGTGTTATGGAGAGATAACCCCATTTTACAAACTATCGTCTGTCAAGATGGCAAGGTGCCGGTCATACTTTTGTGTGCATGTGAAATGTGGACAATAAGAAGACAAACTGAAAAAAAAACATCTTATGACAATGGAAATATTGTTTCTGATGAAAATCCTAAGAATACCAATTGACAGACAAAATGAGACAGTTCTTCATGAAACAAGATGAAAATCATAAATTAATTAGAGAAATTAGACATAGGCAGTAACGATTTTTGGAGCATATTATGAGGAAAAATAAAAAACTGTAATAAGCAAAAACTATAACATTAGTGAATGATGGAAATGTCTGTTTTCAGAGTCTGCCTGAACTTGGTTGAAGAAACCACAGAGATCCTGCATGCAGTCCTAGAGCCTCTGAATTTCAAGTCGGAGATAAAGTTAGCAATGACACCCATTTTCACTGATGTTAAACTGGACATCTCTGGTCAGTTGGACAAGGTTAAGGTAGGAAAGACTTCTTTGTTGCCAGCAGTGACTTCACAAATTTGATGTAAGTAATTCTGATGTAGGGATGTGAAGTGATAAACTTCCACATAGACAAGATTTAGGATTTATGAATAGAGTTGCCAGCTCCATGACACTTACTCCCTACTGTTTCATTTTCTGCAAATTTTATACAAGTTGACAAACCATATATTTTTGCAGGCCAATTAATGATCTACAGTATTACTTTGTCTTCTTGAAGTCACATAAACTTGGGACCTCTTAATACAGTAGTGAGTTACGATTGTGTTGGAAAGGACTGCTTTTATTTTCCTTTTTAAAAAAAAAGCAATTTCATCTTATATTAAATGAGTTAACTTATTGCTTATTAGACTGCTGAGAAACGATGGTAGTTCAGTGGCTAGTATGTTCACCTTCTCGTGCAGTGGTCACCTCTTCAAATCCCAGTAGAGGTGGGGGTTAATGTTTAAACTGACCTGGGCGTCTGAGTTAACCCAGCTTGACATATTTATTGGGAAATTTTCTGTTAAGTAAATGTGGCCAGCATGATACTTACACATAACCCATCAAGTACTGATTTTTGTTTTTACATTCAGTAGTTTGCCATTGCTTTCTGAATGACCGGCACCGATACCAATGCAAAATCAATGCAATGCAGTCTGCTGCCAAATCACTCATAGCTGTGTTTCGAACGCGGGTGTATGGGATTACGAATCGTGTCCATAACCTATTCGCCACAGAGACCGGCAAGTACTGATTGGTCTGTAAAAATATGGGCTAACACCATATACAAATAAGCCTGCAGGCATGAAAAAAGGTCCTTTACTTTAACTTTATAACAGACTGTAGTAAAGTGGTTGAGAATTATACAATTAAAACAATGCCAGAAATAAAAAGCACCATTAATCCTACATGTTTGGGTTTATCAGGATATTCATGTTCATCTTGTGAATGTAGACAATGCAGTATGGTACTACTTCCATTCAGTGAATAAGAGAACAGAATGTGAATCAGTCAATGATGTTTTATGCAGTTTTTTTTTTAAACTGTTGAATATTGAAAAACAAAAATAATATTGTGTTCTCAAATATTTCTTCTTCTGCTTTCATCCAGTATTCTTCTTATTCTTGGACAGTATTCACGTTGTATCTGTTTACAGCAGAACTGTGATATTTGCACCTTTTTGCCAGCATACCTGACTCCTTCCCATCATTTGTGTAATGGATTAGGCTCCCTGGCCCCTATTTATTGGGAAAAGTTAATATTTGTATTATTTTCTTTTGTTGAACCCCTATATACCTTTCTAAAAGTGTGAAGTTATCTTACTTTTACTCTTTTTATTATACAGAAAATTTCCTAATCGATTTAACTTTTGAAAGGCATTAGCAAGAGCAATAGAAGTAAACTATAGGTTCTGGACAAGTTAAATGTGATAAACAAGAAAGTAGACCTTGTTAACATGTAAAGTGAAAAGACATAATATAATTTCAACTTCTACAACATAATTTCATTAATTGCAGTGGAACTCATCCCTGTTGGAGAATTACACATTTGTTGGGACAGTCTTCTCAGACAAGAACCAATGCAGAGATTGTAAAATGCTTCTTTGAGAAGTGGTGATGATGATAATCATTTTTGGTTGCATTTGTATGTTTTTGCATTTAAACATACATGCTTGCCATTATTTATATACTTGAATGGTATGGGTGCCGGTCGTTCAGAAAGCATAGCAAAATACTGATTGTAAACTTGCCCAGGAATCACGAACATGTGTATATTTTAGCTTGGATGATGTTTCTAGTTATTTTATTCTACCTTGTGTGACATCTGCAGTAGTGTACCTGATGAGATGCAGCGAAATATGCAAGGCAATAAATTGTACATTCTATGGTTTTTGTCTTTGTTATTCAAATTTAAACTTTCACAAAAAATTGTAAAATCCTGTGTTATGCTCAAAACTAATGTTTAAATCTTTGCTACTTTAAAAAGTGGTATTTTTGTGTCCACATATCCCTATGCTATACTTTTTTTTAAATTAATCATTTTGTGTGAGAGTTTTGATGATAATTACCTGACAGCCTGCATGTTTCTCTTCCAGGTATACATATTGCAAAAAGACTTACAACTGATGTTTGGTGTTGCAAGGTATAACCTAACAGAAGGTTCCCCACCACCTAGCCCAGGTATGAAGCATTATTGTGGCTATTTACAAAAACTGGTTTAAAATATTTGCAAATGTAGATAGAATTGGAAATTGTACCCAGGAAAATTGATTGCAGTGGAACTCATCCCTGTTGGAGAATTACACATTTGTTGGGACAGTCTTCTTAGACAAGAACTAATGCAGAGGTTGTAAAATGCTTCTTTGAGAAGTGGTGGTGAAAATAATCATTTTTGCTTGCATTTGTATGTTTTTGCATTTAAACATACATGCTTGCCATTATTTATATACTTGAATGGTATGGGTGCCGGTCGTTCAGAAAGCAATAGCTAATTACTGATTGTAAACTTGCCCAGGAATCGCGAACAGCCAAAAAAATGCTGCGGTTGACTGCTACGTCTGTAAAGGATATGCAACTAACTTTTTAACACATCTGTTAATACAATAAACTTGTCAGGTGTCATTGAGATTTTGTGTTGAATCTTTGGCAGGCTAAGTTTATGATTCTGTATATTGGTATATTTTACATGTTAAGTTTTAAAGTTGGTAAATCTGCATCATTTAACTTCCTCATTACCAGTCTGCCAGTATTTTGGGAATTCTGCAACAGAGTTAGTTCCAATTTAGTTTATTTTTGAATATTTTAAAAACAAATCTCTATAACTAACTGTTCATACTATTAAAATAACTGAAAACATGGATGCAGAAAAGAGCAGAAAATACTCAAATATTAAAATGCTTGAGTGAATTGGGAGACACCACAGAGACATTGTGAAGCAATGTGTGGTAAAATGGTTAAAGAAAAATGCTTTCCCATGTAGAATCACATTGTCATTTATTACCTCCTTTTAATTGACATCAAGACCATTGAACATAGACAGAAATTTTCTACTCTGGGCCAGATAATTACAGAAGATTCCTGATGTGAAAATGAAAAATAAACCAAGCATGGAAGTAGCCAAAAAAGACATTTCGAGAGAAACAAACATTCTTAATGTCAAGTAATATTCACATTGAACTATATAAATGAATAATCACTACAGGTGTCTGACCAAGAGCACTGTACTGCTATAAAACATAGGATGTAAACAAATGAGATTAAAAGAACTTTGAATCGTTTGAAATGTATTGTTGCAAGATGGAAAGAATAAGCTGGACAGAAAAGAGATAAAATGAACACACCCTTAAAGACATTCGAGAAAAATATATAACTATTAAACATTGTGCAAAATAGGACTTCCAATAAAAAAAACTACCTCTAAACAAGCATACAAAGACATTGGCCTACAGACTTATGCTGAGGTGAAGACACTTGCTGTAAATAGAATATAATGGACAGACAAGATCAGAAGACTTCAACTGCAGTCTTTGGATTGATCATCCTAATGAATGAATCATTGATGTTAAAAATATCGTGGGCCAACCTTTTAATTCATGCTGTACTCGGATTTCTTTACTAAAGTTTTCCAAGATAATAATTTAAACTTTAAAATGCACAAGTTAGTTCATTAAGCAACTTTGTATGCAGCAAAGACTAGGTGATGGTGCAGAAATGAAAAACAATTCAAATAAATGATTGTGTGATTGGACTAAAGATGTATTTCATTTACAGGATACTTATGTTCAACCATTTAGTGCACTATTTAACAATGATTTTAAAGACAACTGTGAGCTAACTAAAATATTTGAATATAGCTATCTGGTGTAATAGATGTGTAATTAAAAACATATTTACACTATTCACATTGTATTCCTCAGGTATTTTTGAGTCCCCAACTCTTCAAAATATTCAAAGTCAACCACAGACAGCTGATGTTGAACTGGAACCATCATCTCCTGCTCCAGAACCTATAACTCCTGACAGTCCTGCTGACTTTGAGCAAAAGAGTATGACCTCCATCTCTTTCAGACTTGAAGGAATGTCTGTAACTCTCTTTACAGATAATGGGAAAGAGGTATGTGATACTGTTATAAGTCATGGGAAAGAGATGAGTTGCACAATAACAAACTGTTGCAAGGAAGTAAGTCATAAAATTACAAGAGAAGGTAGGTTATAAAACACTGAATTATTTAATAGCTCTTATACAATGTTCAAACTATGCTTATGATTTTAGTCAGTTCTGTTCAAGTAGATTTTATGAAGATGGCATTTGTAGCAATCTTAAGTGATATTTATAAGACTAAATATTGTGGCTTCCCTTGAGTGTTACTGGGACATTAAGGGGAAGCAAATAATAGTAACATTGCAACCTACCACACACATTGTAAGATGCAACTAAAGAGGATATAGCCCATATCTTACCAGGACCCTTATGGGAAGCAAATAATAGTAATATTGCAACCTACCACACACATTGTAATATGCAACTAAAGAGGATACAATAAATATCTTACCTGTACCCTTAAGGGAAGCAAAGAATAGTAACACAATGTAACCTACCATGCAGGCTGTGCAAGAGGTCATGAAGGAAGGACTGGGCATGGGACTGACTTCCTCATCCTGTAGAAAAAAATGATGTCACAAAATCTAACCAATCATAAGCAAGTCTAATACAATGAACCAAGAGATGAAGAAAAGGCACTGGGGTGGCCGTACATTGAGAAAACCTTAAAATAGTATAACTCTAAAAGCGTTAGTCTGGAACCCATAGAGCAAAAGAAATAGTGGAAGATCTAAAAACTCATGGAGAAAAGAAGTGGAAATAGAATTGAGCAATATGGGAAGGACATGGACAGAGTTGCAGGGGATAGCTAAAGATAGGGGAACTTGGATTTTTAAAATGCCAGAACATGGGAAACATGAGTTATAATTCACGAAAAATGGTTTGAGTGCTACAGTTAAGAGACAGACTGAAATATTTGTGAATTAAGTTGCATTTCATGGGAAGGAAGTTAGTTATACAATTAAAGACTTAGAAACATATACCAAAAGCAGCTTTATAGAGCAGTGTAATGTTTACAAGTGTCTGATCTCATCCAAAAGTTGGCAACAAAGACCAGTCTTTGCCTTCTGGACATGGAGAAGATTGATGTGTCAGGATCCTCTCACAGTGATGGAGACATTCAGATCAACATTTCTCTGCACACACTGACTGTGGATGACACAAGACCTGACAGTGACCTGGCAGTTAAAAGGTAGGCACCAATCACATGTTTCTTTGTACAAGTCTGTACTGTAGAATAATATTCCATAACCTTATTCTCTCATGCAACAAAGATTAAAATAAATTTATATTGTTAAAGGTTACTGGTTATATACAAAGGATCAAAAGAAACATTATTGTTGCATATTGCATATGTAAAACCACCACCTGAATTGTTAGCTGGCATTATATTTTATTGCAGCCCTTGGGCTAGCTGTGGCATATCTTGTATATCTTCAATATCTTGATAATATCATTCCATAATTGTCTTGTTGGTTTGGTTTTTTGCCACTTTCCTTAACCCTACATATATCTGCATTTAGTTTTTTTATCTTATGTATTATAAGGCTATTGTTAAACATTGCTAAATTGGGTGGAGAGTGCAATTTTCTTTCATGGGTTAACTGTATGGCAATTATTTTATCACTTTGTGCTTCTTTATCTCAAATGCCTCTTAAACCTTGCTATATGCACCACCACATGTATTGCCTGGTCTCTCTTTCTCTTTTACACACACATACACATCTACACAAATTCACAAGAAGTAATAATTATAAATTTGCATGCTCTATCAACCAAAAACACACCTTAACTTTTTTCCAGTCACAAATAGTGACTGTCCATGACATCATGCCTCTGTAGTTACCCAGTTCTTGACAAACAAGAAGAGAGAGCTTAAAAGAATAAGACATGAGAGTTTTAGTTTAGTTTAGTCGACAGATCAACATCATGGCACACAGATGTAACCCAAAAGTGCTCCGTTCTACTCCTAACTCAAGCCTGAGTCCGAAGAATCTCAGCTCAGTGCATGAACTCCGTAACACTGGAGAGGATCCTGAAATACTTTGGGTAGATTTTTAACTCAAAATTTTGCCCGCACAGTGCTGTTAGGCTATTCTTTTTTCAATTTCCAACTGCCAAGGGATTTTTTACGTGCACAACAAAACACACGGATGTCCGATCTCACTGCCCAGAGACCGGGGGAAATTTTGTTACTAGAAGTCCACGTGAAAAAATCCCGGTCCTCACTGGGGCCTGAACCCATGTGACCTCCAGCACTTGAGGTGGACACCATGCCTCGAGATCACTCAGCCCCCCCCCCCCCCCCCCCCCCCTAAAGAGAACATGTGTTTATGCTTTGATATAAAATTGTGTTTCCACTGAATTTCAGAATTCTGTTTTGCAATGAAAGACATGACAATACTGAAGCAATGCCCGTGATGTCACTCACTTACAAGGTTAGCAGTGATGGAAACCACAAAGGTGAAGGATATTGTAGTTTGATTTTTAGGTTATGGATCACGTTCCTTGCACACAAATACCTCCATAGGTTCTCCTGTTTATTCCCATTTTTTTTTTTCATATCCTTATTACAGGATATCGCTGACAACACCAGCATTTTACTGCTGTTGTTGATGTCTTGGCAAGTTTACCTTCAGTAGTTTACCATTGGTTGGCAGAGGCAGACCAAGAGAAATGATGCTGGATGGATTGAGATGGTGGAATATCATCAGCAGAGTTGATCAAGAACACCAAAGACCGTGATCTGTGGAGAGCCATGAACACCTACACCAGCTGGCAAGGCACTTGATGATGATGATGAGTTTGCCATTGCTTTCTGAATGACTGGCTCCCAAACCAACTCGTCGAAACCCAGCGTGGCACGGTCTGCAGCCAAATCGGTTGCAGCTGTGTTTCAAACTTGGGTAACAAATCACTTCCACAAGCCGTTAGCCATGGAGACCGGCGTTTATTCCCATAGAAATCATAATCTCAGTACTGTGCACAAACACTATAGCACCACTTAGGATGCATAGTGTGTAAACCATGATCGCACATGCTATAACTATGCTTTGTTATTGGTAGTGCCGTGTCGATGGCCTATTTGACCTGCTCTGTCCAATTTCCAACTAGCAGGGGAATTTAACATATGCAACATGCATGGAAGTCATCTGATTTTTTTTTTCTTTTCCTTTTCTCAGAAGGCAGACACCACAATCCACTCCTCAGGTTCGAAAGGGGTGGTATGCCATTCATTTCTGATTTTGTAAACATCCACTGAGCCTGTGTCCATGAATCAAACCAGTCTTCATGAGCCCTATGTGAACATTGTAACTTTAAGCTACTTTGCCCTTGTATCTTTTCCATAGATAGCTCAGTTGATTCTTATTTGTTCATTTTTTTAAAATATAGTATTGATGACAGAAAAAAGGAAACTAGGTAGTATGGATATTGCTTGAAGCCAGTGTGGAAATATGAGGCAACTGACACAGAATTTCGTCATTTTTCTGAACACCTATTACAATGGTTATGTATGGGAGTCATATTAGTACAATGGCTAGTCCATTGACCTACTGGCCCAGTGGCCATGCGTTCAAATTCTCATTGAGACACAATTTTTTTTAAAATATACCTGAGCTCCCTAGGCTGACTGAGAACTGGGTGCCAGTAGATGTCCTGGGAAGTTAAGGCAGTCAGGGAAATATTGACCACATCACCCAGACTGGTCTGTAGAACTAAGAGGCTAGCACCTTATATCCAGTATGTCTCAAGGTGTGCAAAGGGGTCCTTTACTTTTGCTGACTTTTATCTTTACTGTTTAAAGCTTGAAGCATTATGAATGGTCAGTGAGGAGGTTCTAGTATAGACCTTTGCATAAGCAAACCTTATTAAAGATACAACTAAGCAGTTAAGGTTCTTTGGGTGTAATAAAAGACAAGGAAAACTAATTCATTGTTAGCAGGTGGAAAAAAATGTTTGAGAAAAAACCAGAGAATGACAATGAGAAAACATGCTGACAAGTTTGTATTCTGACAGAGAAAGATGTTAACAGTAAACAGCACTAAGACTAAAGGTAGTGAAGAGACATGGTTGCTTTACACAGTCATATGTACAGAATATACTTCAGAAAGTACAATCTGGCATGTTCCGAGTGCAATAGCTTGCATCGACAAGATTCAGGTTGCAAGCATATCATTAATTTTCTGCCCAATGCATGCAAAGAAATTAGTAAATGGATAGATTGGCTACAGTTGTCCCTCTGGACAAGGTGAAGGCTCTCTGGGATGAGGTGGATAGTGTAACTGACTAAATACAATACCCATATTCGGAAAGGTTGGTTCAGTGGTGAGTGAGTAGAGGATCTGGTCGAGACAGGCAGACTTTTAATCAAATGGTTACGGAACTATAAGCACGGCAACTCCTCAGTGACTTTTGAGAAGAGGGACAGATCATGTGTATGAATATCATTAATGCTGTTTATTTTTTAAGTCATTCATCATGGTACTTGAAGTGAGAAATATATAAGGTTGTTGAAGAAAATGTTTCAGCTTTGCAGACATTTTTTCTTGTAATTTAAACAACAAAAATGTATTTCAGATGCTTTCAAGACATTTCATGTTCTTACCTCATTAAAGTTTGGGCCAATTGTATTCATGAGCTTATTGAAAGTATTGTTCCATATTGACTTAGTGGTAATGTTTAAATATTGCTCCTATAACCAAGTATAACATCATTATGGTTTCAAAAAAAACTTTGAAAAAATTTACCATAAACCTGTACATAGAAACTCAAAGAGAGAAAAGTTCACAAAGTTTAAGAATTACTTATCTTTACTTATCACCACCGACTTAACACTTTTTTTTGTCATTTCTTCAGCTGACCTACTAGTGGAGAAACTACGTCTCAATGTCCACATCCCCTATATGTTAGTTCTACTCAAGTTCTTTAATGGGGCAATGGAAACTCTCAATCAGTCATCTAGTACAGCTTCACCTACTGAACCAAATGGACGGCCACATATCATAGCCCAAGCTGCACCCACAGTGTCCTCAGGAGATCCCAGCCCAGCACTGTCAAGTGTCACCATTTATGGAAGTTTGAAACAGCCTGAAATTGTTCTATTTGCTGACCCTACAGAAGTTGACAGCAGAGTGGTTGTTTTGCATGTATGTTCTTTTTCCATTATTTTTATGCTTTATGGTGTACGATTATGTGTAAATGTAAATATGCTGTATATAATTTTGAGTTTCAAGTATAACTTTGACCTGTGACATTTTTGGTGATCAAGGGATGAAAATTATAATATGGAATCATCTATTGCATGAAACACTCATATTTGTTTGTTTTATGAGCATGTTGGGAAGATACAATATGTCCATAGACACTCCAGACAATTCATACACAACATCTCATCATATGAAAAGAATATTACATAATCAATAATTATTTTTGTTTAGACTACTACTGCAATATTAACTTTTGTTAAACCATTTATTTATTTCTTTTTGCAGTTTAAACTACTTAAACAAATTTAATAAAGTTTCTTTTTGTCTTTTAGATTACTACAACAATATTATTATTATTTATTATTATTATTATTATTATTATTATATTATTATTTATTTTTTATTTTTGTTGTTTGAGCTTCTACAGCAATAGTAATCATGGTTTGTGTTTGTTGTTTAAATACTACAGCAATGTTAATCACTGTTTTTTTTTTTTTTAAATTACTGCAGCAATGTTAATCACTTGTTTTTGTATTTTTTCATGCATTAGTCAGACATGGTGTTCGAGTACCGCAAGGACATCACTAAGCAACACATCTGGGCTAAAATCACAGATCTTAAGTTGATATCTCGTTCAACTGTTCACAGTGCAGTCAGCAATCTGGTATGTAATTAATTGAATGTCCTTTTGAAATCTTTTATTAACACTGATTTATGCAGCATATAATGTTAAATTATAGTTTAGTTTAGTTTAGTCGTTGGATCAACATCACTGCACACGGTTTAACCCATAAGTGCTCCGTTTTCCTCCTAACTCAAACCTGAGTCTGGAGAAACTCAGCTCAATGCACGAACTCCATTGCATCGGCGAGGATCCTGAAATACTTTGGGTAGATTTTTAACTCAAAATTTTGCCCTGCAGCACCGTTAGGCTACTCTTTTTCGATTTTCAACTGCCAAGGGATTTTTTACGTGCGCAACAATACACACGGGCGTCCGATCTCACTAGTGTTAAATTATAAGAAAGTAACAATAAAATACTTAACAAAAGAAACAACAGTTAAAGTAAAGAGAAATACACACATATATTTATTTGAAATGAGGAGAAATATGTTTCTGTTGTGTGGTTACTTGAATTTGGTTTTTTTTAACAGCTTGTATTAACACCAACTGAAACAGCATAAAATGTAAAATTATTAGTAAGTAACAATGAACTACTTACCAAAAGTAACATAACAGTTGAAGTAAAAAGAAACAAACAATGTATACATGTGAATTGAGAAGAAATGTATTTCTATTTTGCTTCAACAATTGTTTTCATTCCATACTGTTTCCACCAATTATTTTTGCAGTTCTAATGACTCATTTTATTTATATGTAGGTGATGATTCATATTGTTTATACATAGGTTATGGTTCCTTGCTGCTTGGAGTTGACCCAGAAAGTAGATTTGACATCGGAGAAATCAGAAACAACAGTAACCATCAGTAAAGTTCAAGTGTTTTTGTCAACGTCAGTGATGCAGCTCTCCTGGGATGTATTTGCAATGCTGCAGGTTCAAGGAATTGCTGTGAGTATACTGATTTTGTTAAGTGGCATACATTATATGACTGACATTGACTGGCACCTTACCATCCTGAGAGATGATAGTTTGTAACATGGAGTTATACCTTCCAAAGCACAAAACCTAAGCTGAATTTAGAGACCATGTGTTGCCCATGCAGCATGATCCCTTTTTCAGACTGCTTTGTTTACTCCAGAGGAAAGGTAACACCAATACGTCTGGAAGATGCCGGATCAGCAATGCAATGCTCTAACTGTCCGCCTGTTGGAACTTCCATCCTAGATCAGTTACCGAAAAAGGCTTAGGGCCTGGTCTGCCTGCCATGACATTTAGTCTTTAGGTTGCATGTTGCAGTTCCTCACACCAGGTTAAGGCTTGTACCCTCCTAATTGCACCCAAAGCCATTGGCACAATGTGGGATGTCAGTTTTGGTGAGTGTCGTCTAACATTTGGTTCTAATAGAAAGCAAGTAGCACCGTCTACTGCCATGGTAGCTCAGTCTGACTAAGACCTGACTTTACATCATATAATATAGTAAATATAGCACAGTATAGCAGTAACAGGTAGCCTCAGTAGTATTGTGGCTAGCATTCTTGCCTACTGATTCAGTGATCATGGGATCAAATTTGCATTGACCTGTGTGTGTTAAAATTGACCTTTGTTCCCACAGTGACTCAGCCTGGAAATTCTTGGGAAGTATAGGTGGTTGGTGTAATATTGACCACATCACCCCTCAAATACTTATTGGTCGATAAAAATTTATAGGGCTGGAACCATATACCCACTACACCTAGAAGGCATGTATAAAGGGTTTCATAGAGCAATAACAAATAAACCACAATATTTTATATAGATATGAAAATGTAAAGTAAAATGGGATCATTTTATGAATTTAAAATATGTCTGCTTTACAGAGACAAGGTTAAATGTGAATGCTTTACAAAGATCATATTGAATGTGTTTGCTTTAAATGTCTTGTTTACAAAGACCATGTTACATAATCTACTTTACAAAGACTATGTTAAATGTGTCTGCTTTACAAAAATAATTATAAATGTGTCTGTTTTCCAAGACAAAGTTAAATGTGTCTAGTTTACAAAGACCAGATTGCATTTGTTCACTTTACAAAGACATGCATCAGCTGAAAAGTTCGGCAAGATTGTTTTCCATCATGCAAGCTAAGAAAATTATATCAGTCCACTGACTCATATTTAAACTCCAAGACCTATGCTTTTTCGATTTCCAACTGCCAGGGGATTTTTTTACGTGCGAAAAAATACACACAGGCATCCGATCTCTACCCAGAGACCAGGGGAAATTTTATTGCTGGAAGTCCAGGTGGATTTTTAAAATAAATCCTGGTCCTCACCAGGGCCTGAACCCGGGACCTCCAGCACTCAAGGCGGACACCATACCTCGAGACCACTCAGCCCCTCAGAGACATGTTAATATAAATAACTAAATTACTTGCATATTAACATTGTCATTTATGATTATTAAGGTTATAAAATTCAATCACATCCTATTGTTTCTTTGCCTGTTTTATCATGTTTCTTCCTTCTGTTTTCTACAAACTGAAGTCAGGTATTTAAGTCATATGTAAATAATTTTTTACACTGCAGGATGAACCAGGGCCAAGCAAATCTGTTGTGGAGACAGACACTCACAGCCTCTGGGAAGTAACAAAAATTACATCTGGAAAATGGCTAAAAAGTGGTTGTATGTAACAGTATATACATTATTATCCTTTGTCTCATTAACTCCACATTATGTTGTATCTACTGGAATAAAACAAAATCACGGCACCAGCTAAGATGAATTTCCACTGTTTTTTAATCTGATTTAGACCAGTCAATTACTCTCTGATTTTCCTGTGATTGGAAAGCAAATAAGGCCTAGTCTAAAAGTAGCAAGCAATTCTAGTTCTTATCGTTTAGTTTGGATGTTACCACTTTTCTCTCTGGAATCGGTAAACTAGGGGAGAGGGCAGTAATCCTGATAAAGATTGAAATGCTTAATCTAAATATTTTCTTCATTTCTGTAATATTGCATTAAATGCCATATTTATTTTTAAATGGTATATCTGCATATAGTAGTCAAATTGTACATGTCCTTCCTGAAATAACTGTAAAAGATTATTTGTCATTGTCAATATTTACGAGTAACGTTTTTGCCATGCTTATCAGTATATTATGTCATTATTATGTCTATTTATTTGGTAGGGGAGGGGAGGGAGAGCTTAGGCTGAGAGGTTACTATGTCCACCTCAGACTAAGAAGGTACTGGGCACAATCCCAGCAAACGGCTGTTAAGAAATTGTTGAGAAAGATATCATATACATGATTTGGTGCAGCCCACTATCTTGGATGAAATCTGTCTACAGAAAGTAAACCATACACAAATGTATGCCAAAGTGGAACACACATACCTCTAAGGTGCATAATTAGTTGTGATGCACTACCCTTGAAAGAGGGATAAAGGCAAAGAAGAAATATATATTTATTCAACCAGTAACAGGATTTAATATCATCTCATTTTCTTCAGCACTCGTTATATTAGTTGTGTTTTGTCTAAAAGTTTCAAATACTATTCACAGCTGAAGTCAGTGTTTTGCCCAACTTGCATCCAGTGGCATCACCTAAAGAGTCATTTCAACTTGACATCAAAGACATCAATGTCTTTTTTGAAATTGAAACACTTGATCTGCATGTCCCTATTTTGTGCTTGCACACATCAGTTGAAGCCAAAATTGAGGAATGGTCCAGAAAGGTATAAGTGTTTATGGATTTATCAAGTATTATGACACTGTCATTGTGTGTGACTCTTTTTATGTTATCTGCTTGTTAATCAAATGACCAGGGTTCAACTTCCATAAGTACTCGCTCTTCTTTATGTGGTCAGCTATGTATCTTGATGTTTACTTCATTATGCCAGTAGTCATCAGTATCAAGTGCCTTTTGCTGACTGATGTGGGTGATCATGCTTCTCTACATCTTGTGATCTCTAACAACATGTATCAGTTCATGTGCTGACACCTTTTTATGCCATGAAAAAAGGCTGTCAAGAATCTTTTCTGTCTTCCTATGTCTCTCTTTCCACAAATGTTTTCAGTTGTTTGAAACAATGTATTCACTTAGTGAATTTAAACTAAGATGTCATAAGTTTTTTTTTAAATTGCACAATTTATGTCCTTGCATATTTTGCTGCATCACATCAGGTGCATACTGCAGTATTGAAACGAGATGCAGTGAACTGTACCAGGCAAGAAATCATGCAATATTTTAATTATGGTGTCTTTGTTTAAGTTTTCAGTTGCCACAACATGCTTCCGTTGTTCTCTTTTCATGTTGTGACCAAGATATTACAGCTGGCTCTTTCTGTTTATAATAAGTTTTTTCTTAAATCTCAGCCTTTTTTAAAACATTTAGATAACTCAGTTTAGCTGTCCAAAGAATTATCAGCATTCTTCTGTAAAACCACATCTTATGGGTCTCAAAGGATTTTGTTTTTGCTTGTTTGCTAATTGTCCACACATCACAGCTATATGTTGAAACCAGATCTGTGTTATGCCAATATAAATGATAAATGACAAATTAAACTTGATTATACTGACTGCCTTGTTCACTGTAGTTCTACCAAATGGTTCTCTTTCTTCTCCTACATACCACCAACTCCCACTTTTAACACCAAGAGATTAGTTAAGGAGATAACCACGTATACATAAGAACTCCAACAGCCTTTAGTGTTTAATTTCTGGAGATTAATGTATTATTTTTAATACTTACACATTATTACATTGATTTAGCATCTTCTTCTTTTTCTTGGTGAATATGTGGCATTAACACCCAATTATAATTAACTTATCCCTGTGTTTAATTAAAATCCAGTTACATTTATTTATAGTATTAAAACTGAGTTACTAATTATTTGTTAACTGTCACTGTCATTGTTAACATCCATTTATTATTACAATAGTTACCATTTAATGTCCCACTTCCCTTTTATAGCTAACTTATTATGTGTTAATTTATTTATTTATTATATTGTATTTAATTCAAAATCAGCCTAATATTGACTCTATTATCTCCCTTATCACCCATGTGTTAACGGGGCCTATAAGAGAAGCAAAGAATTGTAATGCTGTAACCTACTATACATATTTTAAGAGACTTTGGCATAAGAATGGTTATCTCATCCAATACTGGAAGACCCCGGTTAACGTCGGGGTTACGTTCTTGGAAAACACGACTTTAAGTGAAATGACGTATAGTGAAACACTATACAGGTGTATACACAGGTGACTACGTTATGGCAGAACGTATCGACATAAAGTGAAGTTATGTCACATTGCGACAGTGATGTTATAGCGAAACGACGCAAACCGAAGTGATGTATAGCGGGGCCTTCCAGTAGAAACCTTTAGCTGCACATCGGGTCTCCAAAATGGCGGATATGCATTTGAACCGTTAAGCCTTTGGAGTATTAATGCTTCTGGCTACGGTTTGCAGTCACATTTTCCTTATGTTGGACTGGTAGTGCATGGTTCCATCACCCTGCTACTGAGTGAGTGTGTTGTGTGACACTGTGAGCTGTGAATTTTGTTTGGAATGTTTATACAACTGTTCACAATTATTGTAGTGTGAACTGCATATTCATAATGATGGCGGTCGGCCTGTCGTTTGGAATTGACTGGATTGCCTTTTCGGTTCATGAGTGCATTATTCTCAGAGTCTCCTGGGGTCATCGCTGGAGCTACGGTGTTTGTGCTTTACGTGATGCTTTCAGTGGGCCGTCCTGCCAACAAAGACCGAGCCATATGGGATAAGTCCCGGGGCAATGAAGTTGATCCTCTCGACTTTTAATGCAGTAATGTGTGGCTGCTGGTTTTCTAGTGACTGCCCCTTCCATCGACAATGAACTGTATTTTTCGTGGAGGACTTTTGTTGGCATTCTGACGGCGGCATTATGCATAGTGAACCTGTGCGGGCTGTTGGCTTGTCGAGACTCCTGTCTATTTCACTTTTCACATAGGGCAGTGAGGATCATTTCCTGTGATATTCACTGGCACTGGAACAGAGCATAATGGGGACTGCCCATTGCCGTGAAGTTGGAACTGCGACTAACTAACTAACAGCTGCAAATTCCAACCAATCATGAACAAGTATACAAATGGCTTGACATGTGTTGGTTTAGCACCAATGCTCCACTGGAAGAAGAAGAATGAAAAAGAAGAACCCCCTCATATGCCATTTGGTCAAAAAATATATGGACTTAAAGCCATAGTCCCAATGTCCCTTAACTTCTAAAGGAGAGGGCAAGGGGTGAGTATTCATGGCTGGCAACTTAACCCCCGCTATTGTTTCAATCTGTCCTGGTTATAAATTATGGCTGGTAAATGTACCTGACTATTTCAGTTTAACCTGCTTATAAATTTATGGCCAGTAACTTTTCTTCTGCTGCTGCTACTGTCCTCTATCTCCATGAAACATAAGCCCTCAACCAACTCTTTGGTTGGTTGAATTTTGCACTTAAAAGTTTTCTACGGGATGGTGTACCACATCTCATGCCAATCCTCCTTAGACACCTCTTACAACATACCCGGTACATTACAGTATTACTACTACTTTTTTCTTTCTTTATGGTAACGTATGGGTGCCATTAACTTTTACTACACAGTAATTAAGTTTGTTTTAGCTAAAATTCATGGCTAGTACCTTTTACCAGATGTTATATTAATTTATCCTGTTTATAATTCACAGCCAGTAACTATTAATTCAATTTGTCTAGGTTATAATTCACAGCCACCCACCAACTGTTATTAAACTTTGTTTTGTCTTGTCTTGGTTAAACTTTAAATCATGTGTCAATATTATTTTCAACTCAGGGAGCTGCGTGGTCTCGAGGTATGGTGTCCGCCTCGAGTGCTGGAGGTCCTGGGTTCAAGCCCCGGCGATGACCAGGATTTTTTCACGTGGACTTCTAGTAATAAAATTTCCCCTGGTCTCTGGGTAGTGAGATTGGCCGCCCATGTGTATTTTTGCACATGTAAAAAATCCCTTGGCAGTTGGAAATCGAAAAAGAGTAGCCTAACGGCGCTGCCCGGGCAAAATTTCGAGTTAAAACTCTACCCAAAAGTATTTTCAGGATCCTCGCCGGTGCTACGGAGTTTGTGCATTGAGCTGAGTTTCTCCAGACTCAGATTTGAGTTAGGAGGAAAACGGAGCACTTATGGGTTGCACCCTTGTGCCGTAATGTTGATCCATCAACTAAACTAAACTAAACTTACTTTCAACTTGAAAATAAGTGAACCTTACACTTTATGTATGAAACTCAGGGAAAATAAAATCCCAGCCCCAGCATAAGAACAATCTTTACATCCTTTTAAGTGTTAATGGCATGTAAATTGATTTACAATACTTAAACCATTTATTTAAATCTTGTTCACATTTTCTGTTTTAGATGCATATTGAAGCTGAGTTGCATCTGAAGATGATGTTCTATAATGAAAAGTTGTCAGTGTGGGAGCCTTTAATTGAACCTGTTATGGATAAAGAAGGAGTTTACAGGCCATGGGAGCTGCTTGTTAAGGTAAGGAAGAGTCAGTGTTAGTAACTGGATGGTGAGTGTACTAGCATATTACCAGTCCTGACCCTACAGACAACATAAGCTGACAAATAAAATCCTGAGTACATTTGTCAGCCTTAATACACAACATACTTCATTTACCATTCACTTGACCAACTCCAGTCACAACTCACTCCAAAGTGTCAGCTTTGTATATATCCTTACAAGACTATCAAACATTACCTCTGTTAATTCCAGATATATGGTTCCATTGCTCTGCTATTGAGTTGAGTGCGTGAATTTTGTGTGGAGTGCTTTTACATCTGTCCACGGTTGTTTGTAGTGTGAACTGCATATTCAGAAAAATTATGGCTGGCCGATCACTGAACTAACGAAAAGTGGACAATCTGAACCTTAGTAAAAGTGGAGACAGAGAATCCACCAGAACATGCACTTCACTTTAACATACTACAGCCACAACTTACTCCTAAATGTATGTATTCTACATATCCTTACAAGACTGTCAAACATCACTTCTTTGAGTGTACAGCTCTTATACATGTATAATGTGGAAAGTTGTTATTTCCACTAAAGCCCGATAAAAAGAACACTTTATGTAGAACATCTCAACAGCAGATTAAAACTTATATGTCAGTGAGCCATAGGGTGGAAGCCTAAGTACCACTGGATCAATAACAGCATGGAAACAAAACATAAATGCAGTCAAAACAATCTCATACTAAATGGGTGTAAAGTGACAGACATGACCAACTCTCTTCTTCACCAGAATCATTTCTAGTGCCAATTATAAAAGTGGAGCATAGGCTCCAAATGTTGCTACTTTAGCGTAATGTCAGGGACAGAAGTAGCTAGTGTAATCATTGTCAGGGACAGAAATCATTGTCTTTACCATAGCAATAATGTATCTCAATTATGTTGATTTTATAAGTTGCTTTTATCTTTAAACCGGCTCCATGGCGAAGGGGTTACGGATACAGTTTGTAATCCCCCATACCGCTTTCGAAACAGCTGCGGGCAGTTTAGCAGCAGACAGCCTTCCATTGGTTTTTTTAAATAAAATAGTATAGTTGCTTTTCATTCAAAAAGCAATGGCAAACTATTGAATGTAAACTTGCCAAAAGATCACAAACAGCCAAAAATGCTGGGGTTGACTGTGATGTCCAGAAAGGATATGCAACTTTTTTTTAAAATCTTTATAATGGTTATGATCTCAGCTATATTGATAATGAAGGATTGGAGAATTTGGTGACAACTGGTAAGATCGAGGGGAACAGACCAAGGGGAAGACCTAGAAGCAAGTACCTGGATGGCTTGGCCTTGTGGCATGGTCAAGACAGAAACACGGAGCTGATCCACGACTCTGGTGATCGAGTGAGATGGCAGAACATGACCGCCCACGCTTACCGGCATGGCACATGATGGATGGATGGATATTGATAATGAGGTCAAAGAAAGATATATCACTGTTTGAATACACCACTGTGTGCTACAGGTGGTAAAGACAAAGAGCTTCCCCATGATCTGCATGTATGATGAGAAAGACCTAACCATATCCGAGGAGCTCCAGACAGAAGTCCAGCAAATGATGCATCGGGCCAGGGTGAAGTCTAGCAGCTCAGAAACTGATGACACTGATGGTGATGCATGATATGACAGTCATCAGACATAAGTCCTTGCGCCGACTGCGTTGTGGTAGTGATCGCAGCTTTTGGTAAGTACAGGTGTAGTTAGAATCTGTAAATGTTCTAATCCTTTGTATTCTTTTATCAATCCCCATATGGATTATGGTCTGTGGTTCACAATTGTTGCTAAGCTTAGGGGAATTACAATCTTCAGCCACATGTCACCTGGACAGCGTTAAGTTTGTGTAGTATTCTTTGATATAATCTTTCCATTTGATTCTTGATCTTCCTCTTGTTTGATTGGAGGCACAAAGCAGGAGCTGATTACATACTTTTCGTTCTCACAAGATGTCTGAACCACTTTATTTGTTATTGCTCTATAAATTAAGTGCAGAAAGTTTGCAACTATATAATGTTAAATCATTTGTTTGTCCCATTACCTCCTTTTTTCATAATATTTAATTTCTCTAAAAATACCTTGTTTACTTAAATTACAACTACCATGTTTCCCAAAAAATAAGACTGGGCCTTATATTAATTTTAGCTTTAAAAAAATGCACTAGGACATATTTTCGGAGAATGACTTATATATATATATATATATACATATATATATATATATATATTTTTTTTTTTTTTTTTCAGATACAAACATCTACATTTATTCATATACAAAGTTCTACATTTATTCAAATACAGTCATGTCATCTTCTTCTGGAATATTGTCATAACTCTCCAAATGCCAAAATCTGGCCTGAATTTCTTGTGACTCCATTTCCTGTAGAACCATTGGCCCCAGTCTCTCATGTCCAACAATAAAGCTTTCCTTAAATGAGCATTTCTTGTCCTGTAGCCTGCTCGTAGTGCATTGGTAACTTTATTTTACATGAGTGATGAGTGAGAGTTATGAGAAGGTGGAGGAACAGATTGAGAACCCATATGTGGAAAGAATGAGATTGCGGGGGATCGGCAGGGGTTCTGAAAGAATCTCAAAACTGAGAGGGAAGACCAGGAGAACGTTTAATCAGATAGCGGTGGGAACGATTAGTAGTATGACTCTTCGCTGGCTGTTGAACGAGGGGACGGAGCACTTATGGGAATGTTCTGAGTGTAGTGATGTCGGTTCTTAACTCAACTCATTATCAAATGCACACCAGTGGTGCCTGTATTCTGTTGGCTATTTGGCAACAAGCCTCTCATTCTAGCTGACAATAAGCCTCTCATTCTAGCTGACAATCTTTACTAGGGCTTATTTTAGAGGTATGTTTTATCTTAAACGCATCCTGAAAAATTGTGCTTGGGCTTATTATAGGGGTAGGTTTTATTTTCGGGGAAACACAGTAGTTTGGTTTATTCTGTGTTTTGGTGTATTCTTTGTTTTATTTTTGGCATTCATACCATTGTCAGTGTGAGCCAGGAGAGTTTTTTCAAGGTTAAGAAATAAAGGCAACTTTTCCAAGCCATTGCAATGCAGAGTACAGTCTGAAACAGTTTCTTTTTTCAAAGCCATACTGAGGATGTTCCCAGTATGCATGAGGCATGCATTCTGACCTCTTGGTCCACTTGCTTCTCTTTATTGACTTATTCTTTTTAAATGCTGCAATAACAAATAAGCAATAACTGAAAAGGACTATTGCATCAGACAGGGCATGTGCAGTTTTCAATTGAAGTATTCTTTGCTCTTTTTAAGATTTCGTAAGTGCTAAAGTTTAAATGGCAGTTATTTCTAGGTTTCTACGTATATCATCATTGAATCAATTGTGTTGCACTGTTTCGTCAAACCTGTGGCTCAGTACATCTGACTTTAACAAGAATATTTTTGGGTTTGCTTTCCCTGGCCTTTAACAGTCCCCAGTCTACTTACAAGGTGGTAGCTTTGTGCCTCTCTTCATCTGGTTCTTATGCTTTGACCTGTCCAATATGGGAGACCCTACAGTAGCTGTTCTATCATCAACAAAGCTCTTGGTGTCATTGGAATATGCGAACCTCTTCAAGGTGGAGACATGAGAAAGGGGGTTTCTTTGTATAAATATTTATGTATATCATTCTATACTCCAAATGGCATGGGTGCTCATGTCTCCCTACAGATCTATATCTGTGTCCTTGGTTATCTTACTTTGATCTGTTCTTAACTATGAAAACTTGGCAATATAAGGTAGTGATTTTCTCTTGTCTTCCACATCAATCCAGAGGATGTTACCTCTGCTTTTGGCAGAAATTTCTGACTGTCAGTACAAGTGAGTACCTAGCTTTGCTCATGTGCAGGGCTGTCAGCTTATACTAGTTTATAAACAGACTCCAGGGCTGTGTTTGCCACACAACTGTGTATTGCCCATTCTCCACGGCTTGGAGATGCAGTTTGATGCAAGTGTATCCCTTCTTGTGATCAGTTGTTTACTTTTAAATATAGTTGAATTTGTGTTTCTAAATTTAAGCAATAATGTCTTACTTCTTTTCCATCTCTTTTACAATGTTCAAACAATGCTTGTGATTTCAGTCAGGTTTGTCCTAAGTAAATTTTATGAAGATGGCATTTGTGGGAATCTTAATTTATATTTTTTCAGACATTTTGGTCAGGCTGTGTTTATTAACTATGCAATCTTGTGTTACATTAAAGTTTAATTATTTGAAAGGTCACCACGATTGAGGTTAAAGATACTATAAAAATCATGTCAATATGAACTTATATTCACAGCATACGATAGACTAAGAGTTTATGAGAAATATTTAAACATACAAATAGAAACATTTCACTGTAGTTGGCATGTGGGCTTTGCGCCAGTTTCTTAGGATTGTTAAATTATGCCCTTCCAAGCTGTCTCATCGTGTTTCATTACTTCTGTACTTTGTTTATTGCATTCCTTGAATTATTTAATTTGTATAGACTTATAATGCCTTCTTTCCTTATGAAATATATTTGCCACTGTTTTGCTCTGCATGATGAAAATGCAATTATCACTCCTGTTTTCCTCTCTTGTTATACAATTTTGACAACATGTAGCTTCGTAACCTCCTAACTTTACATTAATGTTCAGTGACAGAAAGTCACTTCGCATTGTATTTATGATTCATGCTTGATTCTGTTTCAATGCCTGAACTTTGCACTAACATTAATATGCAGACTCCAGCCATCATAGCAGTGTCCAAGGAGAATCTGACTCTGAACCAGAAGGTTTTATCTCCAACATGACCAGCAAACTGGGCAGTATATTCTCCAGTGACAGCAGTGATGCTGATGTTAGTGAGACTGATGACAATGATGATGGAATTGACCTGTCCCTTGACAAACCTGTTTTTCTTACGTCGCGAGGCCCAGTTCATATGACTGCTGGTTTGAGAACTTTCTTTATCTCACTTTGTTGTAGTGTTTCTGTAAAGGTGTAGATTTTATTTGCATATGTTCTTTAGTATTTGTTTTGTTTCTGCAAAGGTGTATATTTTATTTTCATCTATTCTTTAGTATTATTTTTTTTAAATTTGATTAGTCATTATGCTTTAAATGTTTTTATAGATTTGATTGGAAGTTATTTTTACTGCATATTTTGTGTTTCTCAGTGTTTCCTTTTTAATGCATATATTCCTTAGCTGTAAATGTATATAGTCAGTGTGCCTATGTTGACAAATGTGAATGAATAGTTTTTAAATTTAAAACACTTCTCTTAAAACTCATTCTACATATCAGATATAGTTTGTTTAGCCATACATATTGACATTTCCTTATTTTTAGAATATCGTCTTTACTTCATAGAAGTCTACATCACATGTACATCCCAAAGATAAGTTATATATAAGAATTCCAAATCATTTGCCATAATGCTATGAATGAAGAAGAAGTTGGCTGGTTTAATATTTGTTAGTATCTTATATTTTGTGGAAATAGATGTAAAGTTTATGAAGAATTTGCCAAAGAATATATTAACTAGTACAGTAGAATATCAGCTTATATCTTGCTAAATGGCACAGACATTCAAGTCTCTTCATAGATCTCAGTCCTGGGCATTCCTGAATCAGTTCTATTGATGATATTTCTCCATGCCACCATCTGTGATCATCCATTATCACTTCTCTTTAGTCTTCTGCCTCATCTAATGATGAGCCTACTGACTCATCACGGTGTCTCCAGTGCCTCTGTTTTCATATATGACCAAAGAAACATTTATCACTTTCATATCCAGGTGTGCTGATGCCGAGGTAAGGGGTTTAACCCCTAGACCAGATAGTTGGACTAAAATATTAACTTATGGCCCTTGATTTGGGGACATAAATTACAAGCCCCTCTGAAATTAGAGTGGATATGTCTGATGGCGAGGAACACTGGTAATAAGGAAAGCTAATATACATGCAAAATTCAGTCCAATGCTGCTAGAAATAGTATTATGGACTATGCTTGAGTTCAAAGCAAGCGGGCGCTCAAAATAAAATAAAATTTCATTAGCCTCTTCCAGGCTCTTGTTGGTGACTCTGACCGTCCTTGGTATTCTCAAAATTTGCCTCAGAAACCATGTGTCTTCTACCTCCAAACTCGTCCTAATTTGTTTGTTTACATTCCATGATTCACTGCTGTACAGCAGAACAGGTTCAGTATAAAATGTCTGCCCTCTCTTTCTGACTTTATCGTCAGAAATGCAACTTTGTCCTTTGTCCAACTTTGGTGTTTGTCCTTTCTGCTTTTAAGCTCTGTCACACATCTTTCATCTAATGTTATGATTGACCCCAAATAGTTGAACTTATTGACTTGGTTAAGTATTGTACCTTCTAGTCTAATATCACATTATTATTTTACTACAGAGAGGCAGTGTCAAAACACATTCTTGTTTTACTCCTTGCTTTATCTTTTCCTGCTGGTTCTGTGTTGAAGGAGTTACAGTCGCTGTTCATAATCCCGCATACCCATGTTCAAAACACAGTTGTGAGCGATTTCACAGCAGATCCCCCCTTACGTTGGTTTTTTTATGAAATGGTATGGGTGCTGGTCGTTCAGAAAGCAGTGACAAACTATTGAACATAAACCTGCCCAGGAATCACAAACAGCCAAAAAATGCTGGGGCTGACTGCTGCACCCTGTAAAGGATATGCAACTAACTTTTTTTTAAAATATTTTCCTAATTGTTCTCACTATATTTCCCATTTTAACTACTGCTACCCATTTCCAGTAAATATTTTGTTATTATTCTGAGGTCCCATGAATGTTAATATCCTGTTGTTTGATCATTTCATCATGCTTCACTGTATGAAATGTTTTAATGCACTCTACAATTCACAAATATAGGTCTTTCTGTGCCACAGCTCATCTCACTATTAGTGTTTGGAATGTTATATTGCATTATTTGTTCCTTTCCGTCCACAAATCTTTACTACTTTCACTAATTTCCCCTCTAATTTCCTTCTGTATTTTCCTATTGTTCTTCTCATTATAATTCTGAGTAAAATTTGGCAGCATGGTTTTTTAGGTTGATCGTATGAAGTTCTTTGCATTCATTTGCTCCTGGTCTCTGGATAGTAGATAGAAATTTAAATGTATTTACTCTGGAATATGCTTTGCCAAATTATTTACACTCAAAAGCATTTTAACTCATATTTGTCTCAAAATTGGCAGGTAATACAATTGACAGATGATAGTATTAAGTCTTGTAGTTACTATAAATTTACTTATTAACATAAAATTATCAAACTAGCAAACTTTAAATATAATTTTATACAATTGAAATTTTTGAGTGTATTTAATTATGTTTGCTTTATTTAAAATCCACAGCAATGAATTTTGTTTAATTTGTTACCAATTTAATAACATTTTAGTTTATATTAAGATATGGACTTTGTTGTTGCTGGCCGCATTGAAATAGCTCATTGAGACTTCTTGCTGATTGTTTCGTAGAACTTTCTTATGTTTAGTTTCTTTATGTCTGGGTCACTTTTCACAATAATTACACATATTCATTGTACTTAAAAATAAAATTAATAATACTATTCATATATGTGTGCAACAACTTTAATCAGTGTGTCATTAATACACTTTTAACAGATATTTATAGGATAATACCCATCTTGAAAAAACAGACTTTTCTTATTAGTATTAATTATTATTCACTAGCTGACCCGGCCCGGCTTCGCCCAGGCCCTGGAGGGGATCTATCTATCTATCAGTCTGTCTGCTTGTTTATCTGTCTGGCTGGCTGACCCGGCCCGGCTTCACCCAGTCCCTGGTGGGGAGCATCTCATTTAATTCATATAAGTAGTCATATAAGCTCTCCCGTTCCCGACTATCTGTCTGTCTGTCTATCTGACCGGGCCCGGCTTCACCCAGTCCCTGGTGGGGAGCATCTAATTTAATTCATATACGTAGTCATATAAGCTCTCCCGTTCCCGACTATCTGTTTGTCTCTCTGTCCCGGCCCGGCTTCACCCAGTCCCTGGTGGGGAGCATCTAATTTAATTCATATATGTAGTCATATAAGCTCTCCCGTTCCCGACTGTCTGTCTGTCTATCTGTCTGTCTGACCCGGCCCGGCTTCACCCAGTCCCTGGTGGGGAGCATCTAATTTAATTCATATAAGTAGTCATATAAGCTCTCCCGTTCCCGACTGTCTGTCTGTCTATCTGTCTGACCGGCGTGGTTTCGCCCAGCTCCTGGCGCACAGTAACTTAAAAGAATGTCCTTCCACACACCATTCAATGAAAACTATAGAAAAAGATGGGTTACAATGTTATGCATTATGCATTATTTTTATGAAAACTTTGAAAATTCCTTAAAGATTATATCATTATTTATTATAACTCATATGCCAGAAAATAACTATAGACAAAGAGTTTAACAATAGTGCAAGTAAGTCCAACAATATGACTATAAAGTATATAGAAATGTTATTAAAAGTTATGCCCCTTGAAATTACTTTTCTAGAGAAGTCCCCCTGCTATATAGACATTATATAATGAAAATGGAAAAGTAAATGTTATTAAATAAGTAGAAGATTTTACATTAAGAAATTATTATAGTCGATTGCACAGGAATGAAAGGAAGACATGTAGAAAATTTCATCTCAATCGGATGTACCGTTATCGAACGCATCCAATACATAAATCCGCACAAACAAACATACACTCTGTTTTATAGATATAGATTAGTTGTTGCATGGGTTAGACTGAGACCAAAGAGAATCAACGTGCCTAAAAACAAATTTATCCCCAGGATTAATATTATCAACACCAAAGATCCTGATAAGTCCTTTGAGTTCCAACAGCAACCTGAAAACAAATTGTATACACAAATACTTACTTATACATCAGGAAATTGTACAGCAAGTGAAAAATGGAGTATAGTTAAGGAAACTCTTTATAAAACTGTTGTAGGGGTTTATGGCACTTTGGATTTTAGGAGGCAGGACTGGTTTGAGGCAAGCAGCCAAACATTACTGCTCATGTTGGATAGAAAGAAGATAGCTCTCGTAAGAAACAAGGAAAGAACAATGTGAAACACTCTCAGTGAGCTGAAACAAGCTTGGAATGATGGGAAAAAGACTGCCAGGCAGTGGGCAAATGACTATTTGGTCAAGCTATGGGTAGTTCATCTTTGATCCATCATTCTTATTTTTCAATTCAATATTAATTGTACTTAAAATTGTGAACTGTAAACGACTCATGCATTAATTACATAGATTCATAGATAAAATTACATCTTGCCAGTCAAATCTGATATATTCTTACAATGACCTCAACTAAAATCTGCTAATGCCCTTGAAAATGTCATCTGCCTTTAGCTTTTTGTAGACATGTCAAAATTTAATGTTAGTGATTACTCAGTGTTAATTCTACCTTCTGTCTGTGTGTCCATCCATCTGCCTGTACGTCTGTCTCTCTCTCTCTGTTTCTCTCTCTGTCTCTCTGTTGTCTGTCTCTGTCTCTCTGTGTCTCTCTCATTCTCTCTCTGTCTCTGTTTGTCTGTCTTTCTGTCTCTGTTTTTCTTTCTCACACTCTCTCTCTTTCTCTGTTATTCTCCCATTTTAATTTGCAACAAAGGTCTAACGCTTCACTTCCCTACAGCAGTATCTTCCTTCTTCTTTTTTTTAGAATGTTTGAAGCTGAATAATTGTTAAGACTTACAAAAAGGTGATTGTACAGTTTTCATTTAAAAGTGCATAAAATTGACCATTTTCATTTGATAGTGCATGAAATAAATTTAAATTCATTTTTAAAAAGTGCATGATAATACATAATCTATACATTTCTTTGAAAATAACCATAAGAACAGAAAAGTAAAGGACCCTTTGACATACTTCATGGCATATAGAGAATACGTTGCTAGACCTATATTTGTATAGTCTGTGGCACTCTAAGGGTGATGTAGTCAATATCATGCCACTACTTTTACTTCTGAAGACATTTCTTGGTACGTAGGTCAGCATGGCCAAATGGATAAGAATGTGTGCTCTTAAACATCCGGTGTGCTGATGCTGAGGTAAGGGGTTCAACCCCTACACCGGACAATTGGACTAAAATGTTGACCTATTGTCCTTTACTTGGGGACATAAATTACAAGTACCTCTGATGTCAGAGTGGATTCACCTGATGACGAGGGACACTGTTAATAGGGAAAGCTAATCCACACGCAAAATTCAGCCCAGCACTACTAGAAGTGGTGTGCATGCACCATGTTTAAGTTCAAAACGAGCGAGCGCCCCCCAAAAAAATGTCTTGGTACCAGTTTTAGATTGAGTCAACCTCCAAACCCAGGTCAATTTTTTAACATCTGCCTTAATGTGAATTTGAACTCATGACCACCAGGCTGGCAGGCAAGCATCTAACCATGACATTACACGACCAGCATTCTTTCCTGATAATACAGCATCTGTGCATGTATGTGAAAATTAACATCACATTTGAACTCTTTTAGTCTAATAAGATTTTGTAGCAGATGCCATGTAATAAACACATTGGAAAATCACAAGTTTATTATTTTCAAAGTGGCAGAATATATGTGTCTTGTATGAAACATGTCCAATTAGACAACAAAAGCTGCAGAACTGTTTTATTTCTTATAAATTATTTGGTCAGTAATTAATCGTCAGCTTATAAAGAGATGGCAAGTATAGAGAATTATGTAAGCTGAAATAACATGATTGTGTGTTTTATCTGTTTCCAAATGCTGTTATTAAGTGTTTGTATAGATTTGCATAAACATAATTTATACTCATAAACACACACATTTCATAACAATTTAAACAGTAGTTTTGAGCTATGAGAAAGATAATGAACATTTGTGCGAACCTGGCTTTCAAAAGTAAGACTGAGCATAACAAAGACCATGTGTTCACTATTTACTTTATTTGTTAAATGCAAAACTATTAGTTATGTGTGAATTGCATTCATAGTGTTAGAAATGGCACCATGGAGCAAGCACAACAGAAGGCTTCTGATCATCAGAAGCGGTTCCCATTCTAAAAATATATTTACCTCCATGACACCTAGGAGCTGGTCCACCTGTATCTTAAATCTCAGGTGTCTTTCTCCTGTAATGCATTTGCACCCTGCCTTCTAATTTCAAGACGTCTTATGGGATTTTTGCACATATCCCACAAATAAATATGCTGCGTAAGCCTGTCCACAAGCCAATCCACGCTTTTTGAGGTTAACATCATTCACTCTATGCATCATGGCCTGCCATAATTATTACAGCACCTTTCCTTCAGCTGCAGAAAAGTCAGCTGCTTACCCTTCTATTCACTTCTGCTGTATGTGCCTTGCTGTATGTACGAATGAGGATATATGGGCATGAAACAGATGGGAGAGTATGTATGTATGTATGCATACATGCTTGCTTGCTTGATTGGTTGTTTGTTTATACATATGTATGTACATACACCTGTAATTTAATAACTTGAAGACAATAAAATCTGAAATATTTATTATTAAAATTAGAAATATTCAATAATGAATTATCATAGATCACGGATCAAGGTAATAATAATTAAATAATTAAATTATGTGTATTTTCACATATATGTATTACCTATTCATTCATTCACTTGTTTATAGACTAGCCAATTAGAGCAACAAATTCCTGCAGCCTTGTTTATTTTATCATGCCACAAACATACATGCTGTCCTTTTGATGTTTGTGAGCTGTCTGGCAGGGGAACTAACTCTACACTGCTAAGTTTTTAGCAGGGTGTGCTACTGTACTACTATGTGGATGATCAGTTTAATAACTATTACACAATTAAATTGTATATATTACTTTTAACTCTTTCCATCCCATGAAATAATGATGTGCAATTCACTCTTACCCCTAAATCTCAACCATCACATAATATGCTCTAGCACATTATATGAGGGAAAGTCATTAAGTAACAGGAATTTTATTATAAAGAGTATGGAAGTGTTTCTACAATGGGAAATTTTATTTCAGGTCACAAACTGACTATTAAGCAATATCCTATGTAGGGATCATGAGGATTAAGCTGTTTGCACATGAGCAATAGCAATTACAAATTGGCTACCCCACTGTTGACTTGTGTCATGGAAGAACAATGAAGCATTATTCATTCTTTGTGGTCAGAGAGTGTGAAACATTTTTTAAATCTACAGAAGATATGATGGTGTAGTATGAAGTCAGTTGTTTGAGTCAGTAAAGAGTGTATGAACAGGTAGAAAGATTTCAAAAGAAGCCCCCTTTGTCTCTGGTTAAGAAAAGACACAGGAATCAACTGGGATAGTCATGATGAACATCTTTTGGGATATCAAGGGCCCTATATTAGCTATCATTCATCATCATTGGCACCTTGCCGTCTTGACAGACGATAGTTTGTAAGGGATGGAGTTATTGCCTCTCCATAGCACAAAGCCTGGGCTAAAATATAGAGATCATGTGTTGCCCATGCAGCATGATCCCTCTCTCGGCCTGCCTAGTTCACTCCAGAGGAAAGGTAACACCTCTACATCTGAAACAAGACAAGCTGCAGAATCTGCCGGATCAGCAAAGTAATGCTCTAATTGTCCGCCTGTCGGAGCTTCGATCCTAGACCAGCCGCCAACCAAGGCTTAGGGCCTGGTCTGCCCTGCCATGACACTTTGTCTTTAGGTTGCATTTCCTTGCACCAGGGTAAGGCTTGTACCCTCCCAATTGCGCTCTTCCACCCGAAGCCGTTGGCACAATGTGGGGTGTTCAGCGCTAACAGAAAGCAGGTAGTACCATCTACTGTTATATGGTAGCTCAGTCATATCTGACTAAGACCTGACACAAACCTATATTAGCACATTTCCAAGAAAGTGGTAAATTTGTTACTAGTGCTCAATACAGCGACATGCTAGTAATAAATTGAAGTTTGTGATATCAAAATTTTGGGAACTTCTCTCAAAAGGAGTATTGTTGCTGAATGATGTCCACCCTCATGGCTTTGCATACATTGAATACCCTACATGCTCTGAAATTTGAGGTATAAAACATCCAGCATACAGTCCAGACTTGTCACTATTGGACTTTCAATTGTTTGGACCCTTGAAAGAATATTTGCGGGGTCAGGAGTTTGCAGATGACAACAAGGTAATGGAGGTAATGCAAAATTGGTTTAAGACCACACCAAAAAATTTTTTTAAAGGCATCAACAAGCTAGTGAACAGATGGACATAGTGTTTTCAGGCAGGGGAACTATGTTGAGAAGTAACACACACACACAATTTCTTTTCGCACTATTGTTAAAAAAAAGTTATTTGTAAAATGCCTGTTATTAAGGACTTCCCCATGTACATTTGGTCACTACAGACTAGAACTATTTGGCTTCCTCAGTGTCCACATTTGTATATGTTTTATATAGAACTGCAAGTAATGCATTTGTGGTTTTTATATGTGGGTTATTTCCCCCCTTGGGTATCTGCTGTCAAATTTTCTGGAAATTAAAGAGTTAAGTTAAAGGATTGTTTTCTTAAAGTAAATTACATATTTTGTAATTCATTGCTGCATACAGTTTATTTTTTGTGATTAGAGCTTGATGAAGAAGAGACAAATTTCTTCAACCAAAGTTAATATTTACTTTATTTATTATCACCAGATAGACCAGAATGTCCCCTACACATGTTTAATCAAACAGTCACAGAGTTTTCTTAATCAATCAGTTTATTTTTGTAGGTTCGGCCACAGGATTTGATGAGACTGATGGTGGTGCTGGAGATGGAGAAGAGCAGGAGGGAGAAGAAAAATGTTTATATATCATGGTGGACTCAGTGGACAGACTGCAGCTGAATGTAACTCCACAGGCAATAGCTGTGCTGAAGGACATCACAGAAGTAGGTCATTGTTTACGCTTTTAGTAGTATTGGTACTTGTGGTCATATCTGGGTTGTATGTGCCTTTTGCAGCTCTTAGCATACTGCAATATGGTTTCTAAGGAAAATTCAAAAAATAACATGGATAGATAAAAAACAAATGAGATGGTTCTTTAGTTGAAGACCTTTAATAAATTATACAAATTAGATGTAAACAGTCAAGACGTTTTTGGCACATTATGAGAAACAATAAACTTGAAAATTTATTGACAGCTGGAAAACTTGATGGGAAAGAGGAAAGGGAAGCCAGAGAGGTAAGTATCATGATGGCTTGATCGCATGACATATTCAGGACACGAAAAAAAACTTGATCCAAGACTATGGTGTTCATGTAAGATGTTGAACCATGATTATCTACATTTGTCAGCATGGCACTTGATAATAATGGTGATACTTCAAGCCAGACACAGGATGACTTTCCCAGGACTGGTATACATTCAGATCAGCTGTTGCGGGACTAATGTTCTTGATAAAATATAATACATGGTGATGATATTAATGATGGTGCAAACCATCTGCGAGGTGAAATAGTTCTACCCAACAACAGTTGAAACCAGTGGATGCAGAGGCTAAGATCCTTATTAATGACAACAGAGACAATAAAAGTGTTGTGCTATTTAATCGATGGATGAGGAGGCCTGAACTTCTTGTCACAGTCATTAAGGAAGCCAGTGGGACATTCAGTGTGATCACAAACAGTGTGACAACGGGTGTTTTGGTGGTAACGATGACACTGGCTGGGATGGAGTCTTGTAGCCACACTCATGTTTGCATCGAGTAATTCATGCATGAACTGGAAAGTTAGTCAGGTTTTACACAAGGTATTGCATTGAATCCCTGTAGAGGTCCACAATTTATAGTTATATTAATCTCGTACCAGGACATGTGTGTGCCATTGGCATTGAAAGAACATATAGGCTGGCTAGTACTAGTAAAAGTAGTCACATAGCAGATTCTGGCATTGGGCTCTGACATTTTAAGCCTTCACATACTTTAGGTTATGACTTTAGAGGTAGAGTGGCAGTTCTCTTCTACCATTGTATCGAAGATTCAATAATCAGTCCAGTTGACATTAAGAAAGGGTTGAGCCGAAATAAGAACTTATAACCGAAGAATCAGAGTTGATTCGAGTAGGTTAACATCACAACCAGCAGATATAACCATAAAGTAAGTCTCCAAAATGGTCATATTAAAATACTACATACAACTGTCAAATTTAAGGCCTTTAAAATTGCATGTATACATGCCAATAGTAGTTTATGAAGTATGTCCAAATGGCTGTCCGCTATACAAATGTTTTAATACTACAGTATGATATTGACTGAATCATGTTTGACTTATTACAGGCCTTGACAAACCCCAGCAGGTCAGAATTACACTCAGTCAGGTCAAAGCCCAGGTTCCGTGTCAACAACAAGGTTTGCTATAATTGCATTTACACTGATATTACCTACTTATTATCTTTATTGATAATAAATGTGTTGTGACTAATATGTTTTAAATTATGTTCACTTTCCTATAGTTAACCGGTCTCTGTGGCTAAGGGCTTGCGATCGCGGTTTGTGAGCCCGTATACCCGGGTTCGAAACACGGCGATGCTGGATTTTTTCGAGAAAAGGTATAGGGGCCAGTCGTTCAGAAAGCAATGGCAAACTACTGAACGTAACACTTGCCTAGTACATCAACAGCAGCTGAAAATGCTGGGGTTGACTGCAACGTCCCGTAAGGGATTCGCAACACTATTTTCTTTTCTTTTCCTATAGTTATCAGCAGCAGGGCAACTAAAGTAGCCATATTTTTGTGTTACAGAATATTGGAGTTGTTTTAATGTGGTAAACTTGAGATGGTTAATTGTCAAATTCAATTTAGGAACAAGGAAGAAAAAGAAATTTTAATTGAATACTTTTCTTTGAAATAATTGTATATTTGTTTGCATTTGCAAGGGGTTACCTATTTAATAATTGTGGCATATAAGATTTCATTTGATATTTGTTTATACGACAATATTATTAAAGAGTTTATATGTTGTCTCACAGAAGTAATACAATTTATAATGGATGTTTTATCATTCACAGTGTACACATACATATAATATTAGTATCTCAATATGACAATTGTAACTTTAAAATGTGTTTCATTACATAAATTGTAACAAATATTATCACATAATGTTTATTTTGCTCAACACTTCAATTGCATGATAAATGTTATACCAAGTAACCAAATAATTATTAGTACTGCTTGTAACATTTAACCGATTCTTTACATTATTATTTTACAATGTGGACTAGAACCATTTATCACAACCATGAAACAACACACACAGAAATGCCATTTGCTATAATATTACATACTGGAAGGAAAGATTCATGGCAAGAGAAAAAGAGAATGCCATTAAAAGAACAACAGTACACATGCATGCAAAGACATTAGGGTCCAAACTTACGCACAGCTGAAGAGAGTTGTTGAGAATAGAAGACATTGGAGGGACATAATCAGATGACTTCAGCATCAGTCTGCAGACTGACTGACCTTATGAATAAATTAATATTATTGTAAAGAATAATGTGTTTAACAACTGGAAAATTGACATACACATTATTTACATTTGTTATAATATTATGCCTAATGATTAATAAAGTATTACATGTTATTTACCAAAATTTAAGGTAACTAGATGGACCTTGCAGATCTGTTCACAGCTTTAAAATATTTTCATGCTTAGTAAGTCAAGCAGAAATATGTTCATGCAAAAACATAATTTTGTAGTCTGCAAACAATTTTTTTCACAATCAACGTCATTGATTAAATAATTGATTAATTTAACTGCAGTGCTGCTACATTTTTGTAGTTAATGCAATTATAGGCACAGATAAAGTTGAAACATTGATTGCAAGAATAGTCAGGAAGCTTCAATTTAGAGTTCAATATTTCTGAATATTCGCATTGGAATCACTTCCACAAATTTGTTTGTTTTGTTTTGTCCTGGTTATAAATTTTAAATGTACAATTTAATACCTTTTATAACATAAATATAGTTTTGAAAACTGTGGAAATAATTAACTCTTAATTAATCTCTAGCAGTAAATTCAAACTCAGAGAGAAAAATTATACACCAAAGCTGTGTGTCCTTTAAGAGTTAACTTTTCACATATATGTAAGACACATTCTGTAGATATGTCGCTAAAATATTCTGAACCTCTAATATTCAAACATAACTACATACTGGAGGTCTTGAACAAAGCTCGTGTTTTAATATTTATAAATACCTACTTCCATTCTAGACATAAATACTGGTAAATATGTAAAGGTAAACTGAGAATAAGGAATTAAACTAAACAATTAGGCACAATTAAATGGCCAGCAAGTCTAAAAATAGATGTTATGGATTCATAAAATATTATAAATCAATATGAAAGAATGTTTGTCAGTCGGAGGGTACCTGATTAGTATTTGTGATTTGTTTGATGTGGAATGAGTTTATAAACAGCATTTCATAATACTCATGCATTTTTACTTTTGTGTACAGTTATTTATTCACTTTCTAATATTTCAGCTTGGACTTCATGCATACATAACATGTCACCCAAAATTCAAGTAAGTTGATTTCATTTCATGTTGGATTCCCATAGCTATATATTTATATGTGATAGTAATAAGTTGGATAAATGAATGTAAACGAGTAGTACTTATTAAACATGTTTGTATGATACCTGATTCGTTACTGTCTTTTTTAAAATTGTTTTTTTTTATCCTAGAGATACAAAGATAATAGGCAGTATAAAATAAAATTACAAATGGTACAAAATACATCATTAAACATAATGATTGTTGGTTGAACCATTACATATACAATGTATTCTGACTTATGAACATGAAAATTTTGTATCGTATTAACTTATTAGAATCATGACATTTCTGTGATGTATTTTCTTAACAACGTATGTATCCTAATTATAGTTACCATAAATGGCTGCATCAATGATTTCCCTGAAGAAATTGAGCAGTCTATATATAGCATTTAGAAGAATGGAAAATTTATGTTCTAAACCGTGACCTGGAGAAGCTTGTCAGTTAAAAATGGTCATTCTGTTTGCTAATATGGTGTGTATGATATTACTTTACACATCAGTAATATGTCACCATTGATTTTCAATTAGATATTTGAAATTTGCGACAGTGTCTCTCAGGTCTGACAGAGTAATATTAGTGGTATCTTCCCATCAAAGCAGTGATTCTTTAAATTGAGTTTGTATTCATTGTTATGCCAAATTATAAAAAGCTGTAGACAGTACTGAATAGTTTTTGAGCCACACCATTTCACTCCAGCCAACCAATGCTAACTATTTTGGAGCACATAAAAAACTGTCTGCTATTTTGTCTTTTGCAATCTTTGTAATAAATTTTTTGAAACTTTATTGATAAAAAATTAATATATATGTTTAAAATTTACAAACTTCAGTGAAGTACCATTGGATGCCAATTCATCAACTCTTTCTCACAGTGCTGGTTACATAATTTATTTAAATTAGAAACATTTACTTTACTACCTACTGTTTCCAGGTCAACTCAGCCTAAAATGGTACATGAAATTACCATGAAAGTAATTGCAGCCACGATAATATTGACCACATCACCCATCAAGTGCTGATTTGTCTATAAAAATATGGAGCCAGCACCATGTACCCAATATGTCTCAAAGCATGTAAAAGTGTCCTTTAGTTTTTCCTACTGTTATTACCTACAAGGTTTTCTTTGCTTTAGCAGTATAAGCATTTTGTAAATGTTAAATGGTAGATGAAGAAAATATAACGCATACTGTCATACAGGAGTAAAGTGTTTGGCTGTCACATATATATATAATAGGTTACAGAAAAAAATCAGTTAGGTTGACCAGTATCTTTTCGTGCTGCCTTCCTCTCCAGAAAATTCTGCCAATTGTCCTGTACCCAAATTATCAATGTGAATTGACCCCCAAATCTGTACATGTAATGATGATTATTTGTCTGGCACAGAGGTGCATGCTTGCAGATTAAATGCCTCAGGACTTGTGTTGATGCCTGAGGCATCTGGCAGAATGTCTGAGATAATTTTGCAGAGCTGCTTTTAATTGTAGAGGAAAACAGCCATAAGAAAGGGAGCTAGTTACTACCCCACTTCAACATTTCTCAGCATTTTACATCCCTACAGCAGATGGGGGTGGGGGAGGGGCAAAATATGGCTGTGAAACATGGACATTTAACAAATCAGCTTAAAAGTACATATGCAGTGTTGACTATAAGCGTTACAGAAGAATATTAAAAATTTGCTGAGGGAGAAAAAGAGAACAAACAGATCTATCAAACAGTATCGAAGAAGACGGGTTGTTACGACAAATAAAATTGAATAAAATTAAATATTTTGTACATGAGAAAAGACATGCATGTTTAGAAAAGCTATCATTGGAGGGAGGTGTACTATGGAAATAAAGAAGGGAAAGATGACATCATAGATCAGTGGTTCTCAACCGGTGGGGAATTCCCCCCCCCCCCCCCAGGGGGGAATTTTGGGGTTTCCAGGGGGAATAAAGATTATTTCAAGATGGCATTAATACAAGAACCGATTACTTAATCTTGTTTTTCCCTTCATACTTTACGGTTCTGTACATCTCACCCTTCTAAAATTCATTTTATAGAGTAAGTAGACCCACAAATCATGTTTTATGTTGATGTCTAGACTTGTTTTAGTATGTATGTGTTTCCATTATTATGTATACTGTGTAGGGGTGAGAGGAGGGATTTTTAGGTAGGAAATACGAAGGGGGGGGGGGGGGGGGGATGACGTAAAATATGGTGGGGGAGGGGGGACGGGCAAACTTTTTAGGTAGGAAATATGAGGGGGGGAATGACGTTCTAAAATATGGTGAAGGGGGCACGGGCCAAAAAAGGTTGAGAATCACTGTCATAGATAGATGTAAGTTATGATAGATACTTTACACAAGACAGCAACAGAGGCATTACATCTAGTTTATGATAGAGGGGAATTTCGAAAGATGTATGTCGCAAGCCACTGGATAATGATGACAGCAGATATTAGGCACTGTTATGGCATAGTCAGAAGTGTATTTGCTTATCAACATATTGGTCCAGGGTTTAAATCTTAGTGGTGGCAAGATTGGCTAATTTAATAGTATTGTACTTCTGGTGTTGATTCAGCTTTGTAAAATGGGTACTGAATAGTCTTCTATATATTAGGCAAGTTGATGAGGAATGAAACTGCTACCCCACCTCATAATGTACTAACCTGGTATAAAAACAAAGTAAAGGAGTCTTTAAGCACGTTGAGCATATGATTCTAGCCCCATATGTTTATAAACCAATCTGCAATGGGTGGATGACATGGTCAATATCAAACCAGCTGCCTTTACTTCCCAGGACATGCCTTGGTACCTATTTTGGGCTGGCTTGACCTAGGAGCCCAGGTCAGTTTTTTATAATCTACATCTGTGTGAATTCTAGCCCATGACCCCTGGGCTGAGAGGCATTCAGTGACCGAGTATATCAACTTAATATTAAAAATAAAGTAAAGGTAATCCCATAGCAGATTATGTTAGAATGTGAAGTGTTAGGCCTTCACATACTCCAGGTCATAGAATATAAGGTAGAGTGCCTAGTTTCCTTACTTATCACCTTTAATTCACAGACAATTCTGAAAATAGTCGGGGACCTATTTTTATGAAGCTAGGTCAGCCTCAAAGCCATACTAAATGGAGAGAAAAATTCTGCCTCTGCTGGAAATAAACCTGGACTACTGTCTTGGCAGGTAGTCATAATATAAAAAGGTCACTGCTAAAATAAATGCACACCAAGACAGCAAGAAAGCCATGTAGATCGCCATCAAATCCATCCTACCATATACAGAGGCTAGGAGGCAGTACAAGGCAACCAATCGACTCACAAAAAGCGACAAAGCGCAACTGAAGGACCTGCGATCAAAGCTCAACAGCGTGGAGGAAGAAAAAGACAAGATGCAAGAAACACAGATAACAGCCATTCAGTGCATCCTGGTTGAATTGAAGCAAGTTCAGCAGAAGATTGAGCAGGATGTCGCTCGAATGATTGCTTTAAAGGCTGAAACAGACGAAACTATCAAAAATCCAAGAAGAAAGAGACAAGACAGAAGAAACTCTTAAACAGATACAAGAAGCAAGAGCACAGATAGAACTATTCAAGTCCAAGATTGAAACACCAGAAGCAGAAGATGCAAAGTTCCAGACAGAAGAAGGACTAAGAGACGAGGAGAGAGAATTTCACAGCAACAGCGGCAAAGAAATGTGGCCGGGGCTGAGGGAATATACCCGCAATGGATGATCGGTCCTCATAGCAGACCAGCTGAGAAGGCACATACGACGCGAGCATAGACCAACAACACCCTGAACCAGAAAATGCAAAGACCCAGACACAAGAAGAATCAACAAATGAAGAAGTAGAACTGGATGAAAACGGCAGCCCAAACAACGGCCCGAGAACTGGTATCACTCCACACCAAGTTCGAACTGATGAACACCAAGAAGATTCAAAGGCAAGCCAAGACGGGTAAATAGGAGGAACACCAGAAGAGACGACAACTGGTAACGCTCCCTGAAGGAAACAGCACCATATGACGGGGTTGGCACACAACAACTCAAGGCCTCAACAAGTGCGCGACTCTATCCAGACATGAAGAACTTCATCAAGAAAGTAACAAACGCAATCAACCCATCAGAAGCCGGGAAGCTGACAACAAGCAGCCCAAAGTGTGAAAGACAAACTACAAGCTACACCATAAACACGCAAACATAGCCAAGTCGAAAACTCGAAAGCTGAAAGGGGGTACTTGTACCAAAAATTGGATTGGATTGGATAAATGCACATTATAAAGACAAGATAGTTTTGCCAGATAAATGACATTGTAATCGGAGTTCGTGTTTTGTGCGACGCTTTCCGTGCTGTGGAAAGAGACCGAGCTATATGGGATAAAACCCTGTGCAATGAAGTCGACCCTGTCAACTTTTAAGCGACTTTATAATATCTTGGCATCAAAATTGAGAGAAGCATTGATGGCAAAATATCTGGAGGACATTAAAAATATAAATGACAGAATTAAGATATGACTATAATACAGCTTGGCTAATGTACAACTGAAGCCCAAGACAAAAGCTCTTGGAGATCCAGTACCACTAACCTTCACTCTGACAATGGTACAGCATGATGATAAGTATGTACAAAGACCTATTACTTCACACTTTTGTGGCAGTACCTGGTACTACATTACCTTTTTCACAATCCTGAAATGTTGGGTTCAAAGTCAGCCACAAGAGATTTGAAAGCAGATCACCTTGCATTGATTTTCACAATGATATGAGCACTCAGAAAGCAATGGCATACTACTGAAGTAACATTGTTTAAATTGTCACAAACAACCAATAAATGCTGGGGTTAATTGTGAGTCCTGTACAAGAACATGCAACTAACATTACAGCAAATACTGCCATGATGTTACCATTACTGTGACGTTATGCGTGTAGGAAGAACCACCATGCTGAGTGTTCCTGTTTATAATTGTCTTGTTACAGATACACAAGGATGCAATCCAAAATGCTACAGTTTACCATGCAGGAACAGATTCTAATATCATTCATCCCGCTGATTACACTAATGACATCGAGGCTACCTGTGATGATGCCTGTGAAGATGGAAGGTAAGTCTTCAGCAGAGTAATAACATACTGGTACATCTCAAGATTAGGATGTCGAAGCACCAGGATTATAAGTCCATCTTTCCAAAAAGAGAAAGAACGGTCAGAGGAAAGCATCTGATTTTCTCTTGGTCAAATCAAAAGATTCCACAAGAAGCAGATTGTGATGCATTGGTTTGCATGACAATCTTCTTCTCAATGCAGAGTGGCTGTCCTGATGGCAAACATGGCTGGCAACAAATTTGTGAAATGATTGCAGTAAGTGGTGAACATATGTCTTGTAACTGGGTGTAGGAGAGAAGAAAGAGTTATGACCCAGAAAGGCTTTGCCCTCCAAAAGTGTCAAGAACATAAAATGGCAGAAATATTTGTGGAAAAGGGACAACTTGTGTGAACAGAAGATTACAATTGTATCTGCTTCATGGTAGAGTTTATACTACTGTATATGTGTGTGCATGCATGTGTGTTTGTATGCATGTGTGTGAGAGAGAGAGAGAGAGAGAGAGAGAGAGAGAGAGAGAGAGTTGAGTTGGTTGTTTGGTTGCTTGCTTGGCTGTTTGGCTCAACAACTCAACTCAACAACAACTTGGCTGTTTGGTTGGTTAATGTACAAAGTGATGAATTCTATTCACTAGGCCTGTCATCTTGAGTATTGTTGCTTTTTTTCACAATATCTTAAATTATATTCTTTGTTTTATTTTCTATTGCCATATTCAGCTGCAGTCAGTACCTTTATATGCCACGAGAACAGTTGCTGTGCTTCTGCACGTTATGTTGTAATTTTCTTCTCTGTTTTAACAACTCCATCTACATTCTAGCTCTCCAGCTGGAAAGCAGCCAGTATCACATCTACTAGCTAGAGCAGGTCATACTTTGATCAGTGCAGGAGCATTTGTGTTTGAGGATGATGAGGACTATTTGTCTGGAACACAGTTGGATGTTCACAGACTGAAACTGCAGGTAAAAACAATTTCTTCAAGGACTGTCTCATTTGTTTTTCTGTCAGCCCATGGTATTATTTGCATTTTTTTCAGAAAGCACATGACCTCTGTTATTAGACATCTCTCCGCTTGTCTGCTTTTTGTCCATTTTTCACATGCATATGTTATTATCTATCCCAGGTGATCGACTTCTGTTCCACATTTGCTGTAAAGTGTAGCAGGCAGCCGAAGATTTCAATCTTGAGCCAAATCAGTCACTTGTACTGCATTGAGTTTGTCTTGTAGACAGTTCAAGAATATATCTATCTGATACTTAGTCTTTGCTTATAGGCATAAAATGGTATCTATCTGGGGTCATTTTGAATATATATGAACCTGTGTTTTTGTCTTTCTGTAAATCCAAAAAAGGGAGTGGTACTTTGATATGTACAATGTCAGCATGTCTAATTCTGTCCCATCTACTGAAGCTGACAGCTAATTTTGTAAATTTATGTTCACATGTGTGAGTTTTCTTTCTTGTGATTTAGACCATATCCATGTTTAGCACTGGTAACAGAGTGTTTGTCTTTGTCATTAGTAATGATTTTTTTGATATTTGTGTACACTGGTTTAGTATTTGATGTAACATAACGCTGACAGAGAATGAAATTAACATTCAGTTAACATTATATAAAAATATGTCTTTAAAGTATAGTTGAAATATGGTTTTATGTACTATTCCTGATATATGCCAGGAAGGCAGGCGATTAAAACTGACTGACAATGCAGTATGGAGTCTATGAGTTGTGTTATCACCTGAAGATTTAAAACTTTGCCTCACCATTGTCTGCAGAAATGAGAAATTGTTAGCTTAATGTTAAAAACATATTTTTGACTATGTTTGTGAGAATAAATGTCAGAGAAAAGATATGAGAAATGTTGATGTCAGAAAACGGAAATGAACCAATCTTACGTCAAAGAAAAGACTTAAAACAATCCAGTGTGGCAAGGGGACAACTTATGATGAACAGAAGACTACTATTGTGTCTACTTCATGATGGAGTTTATACTACTTTCTCTCTCTGTTCTCTCTCTCTCTCTCTCTCTCTCTCTCTCTCTCTCTCTCTCTCTCTCTCTCTCTCTCTCTCTCTCTCTCTCTCTCTCTCTCTCTGTGGGTGCGGGGGGGGGGGGGGGGGGGGGGGGGGGTAAACTACTTCACATATTGAAGAAACTCTTGCAATCCATTTAAGGCAACCAAATGCACACACTTTTTAAATCTCAAAAACAGAAAATATTTAGTTTTCTTCTGCATTTGAATCTTGTTCATGCTTGACTTGGATACCTTATTATGTGAAAAGATTAGTTTTTGTCAGATATGCTTCATATTTGTTTTATTTATGTCTTTATTTGTTTTGTTCATATTTTATAAATATTAAAATGTTCTTCATAAAATCACATTATGCTGTTTTTTACAGTAAGAAATCCCCACATGTAAGCTTCTTTTTAAATAATTGTATAATAGTTTCCTCTCTTTTGCATCATTACATTAAAATATATATTGCATGGTTGCATATTGAAGTCTATCTGTATGTTTCATTATATTAACATCACTGCACTTAAAAAGTTAGTTTCATATCCTTTACAGGATGTCGCAGTCAACCCCAGCATTTTTTTTGCTTTTAAATTCTCTTGGCAAGTTTATGTTCAGTAGTTTGCCATTGCTTTCTAAATGACCGGCCCCCCATACCATATACCAATGCAAGGAGGTCTGCTACCAAAATTGCCCACAACTGTGCTTTGAACACGGTATGCGGAATTACAAACTGTGTCCGTAAGGATGGATGCCATGGAGTTGGCATCACTGCACTGACATAAATGAAATTAGCTTGTGCCTTTTATTTTCATTTTAGGTTGCAGGATTTGAGCAGACACAGTCCATTCTTCACAAAAGTGAATGTCGCAAGCTTATTCCACTATCTCCATGCAAGGTAACAATGTCATGAAATTGTTGAGTATTTTATCAAAGCTAAACAACAAGAGTTCTTTTTCTTTTTGTGGTTCTTTTCTAGCATTTTTCTACACCGGAATATAATTTATAAAAGAATATGCTCACTACTACAGCTATTTATTCACTACTTTAAATCACTTTATCAATTCTCCCAACATTCTAAGACTTGAGTGTCCAGATTATTTGTCTTCAGTTTCCCACAATAACAAATTAAGTTTACTTTGCACATGACAAAACATGTCATTAGATTAATGTCTTCACTTTTGCCTATGATGCATTAAAATCCTATCCTAAACTGCTGGTGAACATAATCATCTTCATGTTTTCTCCTTTTAGTTTTGAGTCTGGGCCTAATGACTGGCTCCCTGTGTATATAACTGGCAATAATATCTTTACTGTACTAATGACTACTGATTAGCACTTAAACATATTATCTAAAACTAATGACATGTAATCAAGACTTTGACAGTTGGACTTGGACAATGAAATAGGAATGAAACTGGAGGGATTTGAGAAATTATTTTGAGAAGAATGATGAGAATATAATGGACAGAGAACAAATAAAAGGCTGGGGTATTTTGAGCTGCAGATAGCACTAGTTCACTCATCAAAGCCATACATAATATTTAAGGCACATATCAACATAAAGATGGGAATAAAGAAATTAACCTTGTGTGGGAAAATGCTAGGCAAGAGCAGCAAAGACGGCAGATAAAGATGTGTGTGAAATGTATAAATAGCTGAGCAACAAATAATATAAGCAGCATCAACTTCATTAAAATATCAGATGACAGAGAGGTTTGAGGAGTCCTAATTGACATTTCACACTTCATGAATTTTGTTAAAAACACATGAATTTTGTGTAAGTTCTGGTGAAACCTTCCATGTAACAATCCCACAGATGTTACCAGTTTCACGAGAAACAGAAATTTATCTTTTTCCAAGAATGAGAGCACCCAGGAAAGAAATGGCTTGACAGATCCTGTGCAAAACAAAAATAAAGTTACAAACTATAATGGATGATGGAAAATGGGAAGTAGGGGTGTGTCACACATATGACTTACAAGTTGTTTATATAGTAACTGACATGTTGTATTATAGCGCAGTGGCAACTTTTCTGTGATATATAAGCCCACGGTAGATAAGGGAAGTCACTTATCATCCCATGGCACTTAATCAGTTAACTGCCACTTAGTGTAGTCAACTTGGATGTACAGGAATTATATAGAAAACATGAACACTGCGTGATCCTTGTGGTGGAGCTATCAGAGGGTCATGAATTTTGGGGGTTTTGTTGACCGGTCTGAAACTTGCTTGAATTTTGTGACACCCAGTACACCTCAAGGCTTTGAAAACGCTTCTAACTGTTTTCATATTTTATTTACCAAAGAACATTGTTAGTAGTGAAATGTTGTAAGTTGCCTAGTTCTGTCCTGTAACTAGCTATGACTGCTTGTGGAAACATATCCTCTTGGTTACAGTTGATGTGCAAATGCTGAGTAGGCAGATAAAATAAACTATGGACTGATCATTCAAAATTGTACAGACTTTAGCTTTGCCACACTTTTATCTACCGATCAGAAAAATAAGGAGGACAAGAAAAAGAGGAAAAAGAAGAAGAAGAAGCAGGAAGAGGTGGAGGTGGAAAGAGGAAGAGAACAATAACACAACATTTAATTTACACTTATTTGTCTGTTCTAACCATCACTGTGCTCAAGACTAACATCATTGTAGGTATTTCTGCACACTAGACACTTCAGGTACTACATTTGACTACATTTTTGTGACTCATTTTATGCTATACAATTATCAACCTCATTCAGAATATTCTAGACAAACTGGTCTTGTTCTTCAAAGGTCATTCCAAAGAATTCTGAGAATAATGTAGTGTGCCTGATTGCTGTTTTTGTGTATTTTAAGTAAAGAAGCCGCTTGAAAAGAATTATACATATTCATGATGAGAGAGACCTTGAACTCTCACATTTAACAATTTGGAGTAAATTGCCCTTGTTATCACATTTTCTTTGCATTTTCTATCAGAGAAGTAATATAAAGGTGCATACATGCATGCACATGCATGCATGAATACACACACATACACACATTTCCTTTCATACATGATCACATACACACTCTCTCCCTCTCTTTCTCTCTCACACACACACACACACACATTCTGCACATTTCATAAAGACATGCTAATTTTTATTCCATTAAATATATTCCATCTGGCATACACCAGCAATGATAGAAGATAACTTACTGAACAATTTTAATTCATGGAGTGAGATGTAGTTTTTATGTACATATTTGTATTTATCTCCTGTACAAAGTCAGATGAAATGGAAATGGAGGTTTGTAAAGTTATGTTTTTGTATACTACTACATTATGTACTTTTAGTTGTTTGCTGTTTTTGTTTTTCATGATCTTCTTTGGTTCCTGTCAGCATGGTAACTTCTGTTTTTCTGTTCACATCACTGTCATACTTGGTTTCCTTCCTATGATATTTTAAGCCAAATGTTAAGGCTATGCTAGCATCAGTAGCAAAACATACAAACCCTTGATTATAGATTGTCCATATTTCTATAGGATTTTTCAGTCTTGATTTTTGAGCACATTTAAATAGGTAATTAATCATGATTCCAACTTCACGGCAGTAGTCACCCCAAAATTGCTCCACTCTTGTGCCAGTGAAAACCACCCAAAATGCTCCTCATTGTTCCATGTGAAAAGTTAAACAGACAGCACTCCTGATAAAACTGTTATTCATAAATGTTATTCATAAAATTCATGTTACTAAATTACTTCTTACTTCCCATATATCCCTTTATATATATATATATATATATATATATATATATATATATATATATATATATATATATATATATATATATATATATATATATATATGTATTGACGTGGATGGGCCTTAGGATCATATCAGAATATGATCAACGTTGTCAGTAGTGGGTTGTGCTCAATATTACATCTCAAATCCCCGAAACAACCAAATAAATCATATATATATATATATATATATATATATATATATATATATATATATATATATATATATATATATATATATATATATATATATATATATATAGTGCTGTGGAGAGTGGAAAAGAAGAAGTAACAAAGACATTTATGATCTGTTTAAGTCCCCGCTAATCACTGGTATCATGAAGGCTAATAGACTACAATGGCTGGGGCATATAGAAAGAATGGAAGATAATAGGGAAACAAAACTCGCTTACACTCAGGAAATAAATGACCGTAGACCCCGAGGTAGACCAAGAAGACGGTGGAGAGATAATATATATACAGACCTACAAGCACTTGGAATCAACGACTGGCAAGAGAAGGTCAACCAGAGAGACAAATGGAGGCGGATTGTATCTGCAGCAAAGAACCTCAATTGCTCGGAACGCTGAAGAAGAAGAAGAAGAAGATATATATAGTGGTGGTTTCATTAATAATTTTATTTCATGTCTCTTAATTCTTGTAAGATTATTATGTTTGTAAGTGCAGATTATTACTCATTGAGAGTCATAGAAATTAAGATGCTCAATGAGAAGATGGTATCATTTATACTGACTGATTTGAATGCAGTTTGCTTTTATTTTTTTCTAATGTCTCTTGCACTCTGTCATCTCTAATTTCCTCTTGTTCTTTTCATTCTTACTGAGTGCTAAGTAATATTTTGACATTGATTAATCTTATTTCCTTAAAGTCAACAGAGGTTTCTAATGCTCATCTTTGTTTAATATCATAAATGCCCATACTAAGATATTGTTTATGTGGTACATCTCTTCCCATATATTTAATAGCTTTCTTGCTGTTGTGAATGAAAAAGAGATTACTGTAAAATCTTAACAATAATGTCACAGTGTGCAGACTTTATTGGTAGTCATATGTAAAGGTAAAATTGAATTTCACAAGTATTGTGTGTAGCCTTTGCTCTTAATAAATACAAATACAATGTTTACTGAGGGATGGAAGCAAAGGGGCTAGAAAGGGTGATGAATCTATGCAAAGTATCAGAGTTTGTGTTGCTGAAGTGCAATTGAAATCCCAACCAATTGCAAAACTGTAGTTGGTGTGGAAAGGTTTAGGGTGTCGTATAACAGTGGTGTCAGCTTCTTGGAATGTTATGTCATTTTACTGTGTTTTGTTTGATCAAGGCTCAAAAATAGGCCCATCAGAAAACATTTTAAAAATTACTTTGTGAATATAATGTGACTCTTTAAGTGAAAAAGAAAATTAGTACAAAAACGTGTGCTTTATAGTAAAGATTTTATGGTAGTATGTCATATCTCTAGATTATTTCCTGTGAATCTCCTAGGGATATATATGTAATATTTTATTGTACTGAAATTGACTAATTAATTCATTTATAATGCAGATCATTTCAATCAGTGCATGTTTCTTTCCCTAGTAGTCTTCTAGCTATTTGTTGTAAATCTTTCTATAGCATTATATTGAGTTAATCCTGATGTGTGGATGTTGTGAATTCTCATGTGTGTCAGTGTATGAGTATTGCCAGGTGACCTCCTTTATGTAATAAAACTAGACAGTAAATATTGTAGTCACTGCTTATTTTTGTATGAAAAGGTAATTTCAGGGTCTGACTGCTGAGGACGTGTGTGGTGATACATCTCTACATTTCACAGAGAAAAGTTAAAGATTCCATGTCCATGTCATTGGAAATTAAATAAAAATTGTAATTAAGTTGTGCTAGGTCCGTATTTTTAATCTTAAATGCACTCCGTGAGAGATGTGATCATTACCATGCCAGCCACCTTTACCTTCCCATAACATTTTCTGGTACTCATTGTATGTGGCTTGGGTGACCCGGGAGCCATGTGGTCTGAACAAATAATTCCCACCTCTAATAGTTTAGAGCCGGTTTCCCTGGCCTAGGGTTTAACGTCTTTCTCCGTAATCCTGTATATTCTCGTGAGTAACATAACCTGCGCGAAAATCGATAGTGGCTCTCGCCACATTGGTAACTTAAGGGTTATGTGAGCCGGTGGCTCAGAAAGCAGAGGCAAACTACTGAGTGTAATCTTGCCTAGTACATTTACAGCAGCTGAAAAATGCTGATATTGACTGCAATGTCCTTTAAGGGATATGAAAAAAAAATAGTTTAGGCTTAATCTCAAGTATATGATTGGATTCGTTTAAGTCCACTACAGCTGTAAGGTTGCCAGGTCTTATTAGTACCGGAGATTTTAGTACCAGATATTTCTGCCACAAGGTGATGATGAAGAGAGCTGGTCACCTCACTTTAGTACATATGTGTTCAAGCCCTACACTTCAAACACCTACAGATGTATCTGCAACGGGATTACCTGTATGTGTTTGTAATATAACCTGTAGTTTTATTTGATTGTTGTTGTTATATCAGTACCAGTGAAAATATAGTTTACAATGTAATTTGCATTTTTGATGTTGTATTTTCCTTATTTTCTGTATTCCATAATATAAATAGCTAAAAACTTATTATTATTTTCTTTTTAGATAGCATGTCTTGTGTCATTTTCCTCTTGTCTGTTTTCTGTAATACTCATGTTCTGTCACAAATATTATTCCTCATTTGTCTGCTAATTGTCCATGATTCGTTTTCATACATCAGGATTGGCTCAATATGGCTCTTAAGAACTCTTCCCCATCTCGAATGACAAAGATAAAATTGCAGAGAATATGTTTCATCTTATGAAATGCTGCCTTAGCTAGGGTTATTCTACAACTAACTTCCTTTGTAATCGCCTCAAATGAAGGGAAGTCAATAAGTAAGTCACAAATGGCTGTAGAAAAATAAATAACTAAATATGATAATAACTTGAAACCAGTTTATTTTTATTTGTAAATTGTCCCTTTATTTCTCAACATAAGTTCAACCAACACTGATACACTTATCCAATCATTTTATCAGTCCTCCTAAACCGGCTGCATAGAACTGCATGCTCTGTTTTCTAAAGCACGTTTTCACGTCACATTCAACTTCGACGTCATTCGCGAAATGTCTCCCGCCAAGGTGGGTTTTCAGTGGACCAAATAGATGGAAATTGCTAGGGGCTAAGTCGGGGCTGTAAGGTGGGTGTTCCAGAACTTCACACCTTAGTTGGTTAATTTTCTCCTGAGTTAATCTAGCCGTATGTGGTCTGGCATTGTCATGAAGAAGCAACCCCTCTCTAGTGAACAGTCCTGGACGTTTTCCTCGAATTGCATCATGAAGCATTGATAAAACTTCACAGTACGATTCAGAATTCACATTGTCACGTTTTTTTTTAAATTGGTTAAAAGCACTCCTTGACAATCCCAGAACATTGTCACTGTCAGTATAACCTTCCCTGCTGATGGCGTAACCTTGAACTTTTGGACACAATGTGAAGAAGGATGTTTCCATTGCATTTGAAAATGCTGTGATTCGGGCTGGTAGTCAGCATGAACAGAAAGCATTTCCTTATGGATGTTCTTTGCAGGCAGTCCTTTTGCCCACAAAAAATGCACAACAGCACCTCATTCTTTGGTTGTACACTCCGTAAGTACAGTCGCCATTTTATTTATGCGCTGTGCATACGCATGAGACACCTAGCACCACCTGATGAACGGAAATATAAAGTTAGATGTTGCTGTCACCAAATGACACCTGTAGATAACACCAAATACATTTACCTGCCATCCCACAGAACTGTGTGACTTACTTATTGACTCGCCCTCATAGCATGACCCAGAAATGGCAGTTGTCTTTATCTAGATAATCATCTTCCTTTATGAATTCACCTCATGTTTTGTCTGGATATAAATTATACAAACTCCACCATGGAGCAAGCACTTCCGATTGTCAGAAGGAGTCCTCCTTCAGCGAGTCTTGATCACATTATATTCCTGACACTCTTCAGGGGCAGGCCGGTTTGGGTCATAACTTTCTGACGTCTTGCTCATGTCATGGGTTCACGTTCTAAGCCACTGATGGAATTCTTAACATTCTATGAACCAACTATACATCAGTGGTCCCTAGTTTCCTTCCACACTTCTAATTTTTTATAAATTCTGAAATATTAACATGAATGCTATCAATAAACATCACAGATCATCAAATACACATTTCTTCAGGCTGTCATCTAGAATAACTTCACATATTGGTGTCGCCAATATAATCAGTGTCCATGATTCATAGGCATACTGTAGCATGAGCAGTTTATAACATCTCAAACACTTGTGTTCTGAAATTCAAGATGACATAACCTTTTGTATAAGTTACCACAGAAACTGGCTATTACATATTAATGTTGTTGAGGAAAGTTAAATTTTTACTCTTTTTTTTATGGGCCCTTTATCTCACTATGTGTCATTCGGCTCATAGTGATCCACCAAGGCCTACTGCCAGTGTTAGTTGACAGTGATTTGGTGATTGGAGTTTGCAGTTTGGTTGACCTTTTTTGCAACCTAGCCAGATCAAGTGGAGATAACTCTACACTTTGATCTTAGCCAAAAGGCCGAGAAGCGATGTGATTGTTGTCCAAAGAGGGTAAAAAGAGAAAGTCCCAGAAACAACTACATCACACAATCATGCAAGGACATGGGGGTTCAGATTTCCATTGTGCTGTAAAGTACTGCTGAAAATATTGGACAGTAGGGAGATGATATGAGATGACTCCCGAAGACTATTCATAGTGTTACTAAAGTAGGAAAAAAGAAATATAATCATATAGGTCAGTGTTTTATATGCAGCTCATTGTTGACCAAATATCACTATGTAGTGCTTCATTATATTAAGAATTATTGTCCTTTAAGGGCATGACTATAAATGTAGTTGCCTCCCTTTCAAACCACTTCTAGTGATCACATGGTCTATAAACTAATCTCAGGTAGTGAATGACATGTATGCATAAATAAGCCATTCATGGATATGTTATCTCCCTGTAGCAGCAGATTACTAAAGACATCCAGAAAGTTGTTTGTATACTTCTTCTTCTTCTGCGTTCATCCGGATTTTTTTTTTCCGGATGTGACTGCGTTGTGCCTGTTTACAGCAGAGCTGCGTTCTTGCGCCGTTAGGCCGACACATCCGACTTCTGCGGGCATTTGTTGACCAGGTTAACCTTCCCGGGGGTTTCTTAGGACGTTTGAATCTCACTGTTGTGGTGTTATCCCCCATCCTAGCTGGCCCATATAGAACAGCCAAAGACATCCTGGTCAACCCTCAAGGGAAGGCAGGGGCAGACCATGGGCATTCCCCGCCATCCAAGGAGGCTTCCATACTTGCAGAGCCATCACACAGCGCTCTGGTACTGGGCTCACCCAAGGAATCGTCATGTCCTGCACATGGCTGCTTAGCCTCACTTCCGTATATTGGGCCTTCCGTTCACCATAGGCTGTTCCTCCGGAAACCAGAAGAATGCAGTCTGCAGATGACATCCACACAGTGAGCTTTCGATTAAGACTTTCCACATAATGGATTTGCTATCCAAGCAATATTCCATTTCGTGCCACTAGGACATTTTTTCCACCTTTTATGAAGCCCACACAGTGAGCTTTCGATTCGGACTTTTCGCGTAATGGATTTGCTATCCAAGCAATATTCCATTTCGTTTGTATACTATATTGTGGTATTGCAGAATGATGGAAAGACAATCACTGTTATCACTATTTCCATTTAATTTACAAATATCAATCAATCAGCAAAGCGCAATCTCTGCAATGAAAGTTGTAGGATTCATCTTCAACAATTTTTGTGCCTCTTACTGGAGGTAGACACTGGCTGACTGCTGCTTGTTCTTCTCTTGGTGTTATTTTTCTACATCTTGCCCATCTGCTTCACAAGGAAAATATTCTATACGTCTCACATACAGATCTGGGACAGTTGTTCCAATTCAAGCACCAAGCGACTTTACTCACTCCAGAAACGGGCCATGAGTTTAATTTATAGCAAACATTCAACTGACAATCCTAGCCTGCATAAACGCCTTCAGTTACTACCACTCCGCAAACGTCTGCTTTTCAATAAGGCCAAACTAATTCACAAAATCCTACATCGGAATGCCCCAAATTACCTTTGGTCATTGTTTGAATATAATGCTAGACACAGTAAACGATTAAATATATTACACATTCCTCCAAAGCCCAGGATAGACTTATACAAAACAAGCTTAGCGTACTCTGCAGCTTAACTGTGGAACAATCTTCCACATCAAATAAAAGACATCACCAATCTGTATACATATAATCGCAAGTTATTTGAACACTATCTCAGTACGGATTACCTTCCCCCATAATAATAGAAATAATAATAATAATAAAACCCTAGTATAACAGCCAGTCCCCTTTTGGTAGGCCAGTATATTCCACATAGTTAGTTAGTTAGTTAGTTAGTTAGTTAGTTAGTTAGTTAGTCGCGGTTCCATCTTCACAGCAACGGGTCATCCCCATATTGCTCCGTTCCTGTGCTAGTGAATATCACACAAAATGCTCCTCACTGCCCTATGTGAACAGTGGAATAGACAGGAGTGTCGGCAAACCAACAGCCCGCACAGGTACACTGTGCATAATGCCACCTATCCCATATATTTTTGCTGTTTTCTTCTTCTTCTTCTTTCGTTCGCTTGAAACATGTCTACAACTGCAATGTCGTCTCTTGTATGAATCTAACAGTCTTTTTTAGTTCATTCAGCGGTCCATAGAGTTTATCTTCCACTGTTTTCAGTTAGCCTTGAATGTGTGAATGGTATAATGTATGAAAGAGAGTGATAAAAGGGCAGAATGTTAGACGGGCCTGCGTGCCCAATTCTTAACCCTTTCAAAATAAAGTTTTGTTGTTGTTGTTGTTGCTGCTTTCTAGTATGTGTATTTGAGAGAAACATAACATATAATATAGACAGTATCAGCAGTAGCTAAAGCAAATGACACCATGAAGCTAGTAGTAGTACAGTAATACTGAATTTTGACTTATAGAACTTCGTGAAGATTAATTTAGATAGTACTGTCAGACACTGACCTCTAAGGGGCATGATTTAGTATGATGCACATCCCTCAAAAGAGGGGAAAAAGAAGTGGAAGAAGAGGAAGAAAAAGAAGAAGAAGTCATAAAATGTATTCTGTTATGAAATTAATGAAAAGTACATCTCTGAAAAGGACCAGTGTGGCATTATTTTGATTTTAGTAAAGATATGAAGTACAAGTAATTATTTATTCATAAGTATGTGAAATCTTGTCTTTTTGACCACTGCCATAAAATATCTTAATGAATTAAACTACATGACAAATCTATCATAAATTGAAGTACCTAATGCTTACTTGTAATTGTACATAAACAAGAATTCACCCACAGTGTTTAAAATGGTATTCTGTTTATCTAAATATTCCAGAATGGGATGAAATACAGTGTTGTGATGGAGGTGGACATGTGGCATGGACTGAAGACAATTAATTTGCATTCTCCCCTCAAGGTAAGTAAAATCTTTTTCTAAACTATGGCTTGAGATAATGGCAAATTCAACTGTTTTCTTATTGAATGTTAGGTAAATAAAAATATATTTAAAAAGCAGTGAACATTTCATTACTGTCATTTCTAATTCCATAGTAAAGTAAGCAAAGAACACTTACACCTGCTTTAAGTCATAAGTAGTCCAGGTTTCACTACTGTATAAGAAAAAGCTGATACAAGTAACATACTCTAACAATAATTTAATTTGTAGCATCTGATAACTAACACCTTTACTGTCTGTCTGTCTGTCTGTCTGTCTGTCTGTCTGTCTGTCTGTCTGTCTGTCTGTCTGTCTGTCTGTCTGTCTGTCTGTCTGTCTGTCTGTCTGTCTGTCTGTCTGTCTGTCTGTCTGTCTGTACATCAGGAAATAGTTACTTCTGTGAGAGCCTGATTAGAGAAACACTTTATATGGAACAACACAATAGTTGATGAACAATAATCACTACATGGCATAGATCATAGAGAGAGAGACAGAGAGAGAGAGAGAGAGACAGAGAGAGAGAGAGACAGAGAGAGAGAGAGAGAGAGAGAGAGAGAGAGAGAGAGAGAGCTGAATCACTTCTAAATTTATAACAAGCATGTTCATGTGTGTGATGCATGCATGCATCCATAACAAACATGCTTACACATTAAATCATTTACAAGTGTTTAATTATCATAAACAAGCAACTATCATTTTTGAGTGATATTTCTTTTCAGCTGGAAAATCATTTGACAATGTCTATAGATGTGTACTGCAGAACAGAAGATTTAAAGAAGTTTAAAGCCACTCAAATCCTGGCAAATTTAGACAAGTTTTCCAAACTGGCAACTGTGGAGCCACAGCAAACGTATCATCTTCCACTCTTCGTTGCATACCACTGTCCACTATATGTCAAGCCTTCCGACATCAAGTCAGTGTGATGTTTATGTTATGTGTTTATAATTCTTTATTAAATTCTTTATTATCCCATTACAGTCAGCTTGACTGCTATTTTGTAGATAATGAAATAAATATTAAGTGTTTTGAATGAGAGCAGAGCTGGAAACTCTTTTCTCCTGACAGCCAGAAATTAAGTTAAGGCTACAAGCCACAAGTCTCCCGTATGGATTGAATGTGGAAGCATGGAGAAACCATCACATTATCTTCTCAAAAATCAGCTTTTGAGCAGATCACAAATTTATAATGGCGTGACATGTACAGACGTTTCATGTCAGCCTAAAGACTTAACAACCTGACAAAACATGTCTTTTAATTGATTACACAAATAAATCATTATTTGTAAACTGTTATTTATAAAATTTGAAACATCCTTTGATAGGTTATAAAGTGTCATAGGGATCTAGTGTTGATCTCATGTTTTTGGTGTTCATGGTGTCCCTTATGGATAATATTGTCAGTATTTTGCAACTGACCTTTATTTTAGTCATATATCATGTCTGGTAAATTTGATGAGATATGACTAATCCCACATCCATATGGTTGGAGATAAATCATGCCACTTCTTTGGAGTTATGTGTGAGCAGTGGAATATGGAAGGACAAAACTATCAACTGTGTTGAAAGTGAAGTCTTAGATATCAGTACAAACTTTTTGAGATATGCTGTTGTGCGCAAATTAGAAAACAGACTAATTGAAAGGAACATTTAATAGCAGCCAGAAGTTCCTAGTTTTTAGGACTGCATTTCTTCTATAAGTTATAAACACAATTAAAGGAATTCTTAATGTCTAGTTTATTCATGTGGTTGTGAGTTTCAAAAAAAATTTTCTGATGGCTATAGATTATTGATGTCTCTGTTTTTTTTTTAAATTTTTATTTTTATTTATGTTGCATATCCCTTACAGGACGTTGCAGTCAACACCAGCATTTTTCAGCTGCTGTTGATGTACTAGGCAAGTTTTACTTCAGTAGTTTGCCTTTGATTTCTGAACGACCGGCTCACATATCCCCGTAAGTTACCAGAGCGGCGTGAACCGCTGCTGATTCTTGCAGTTGCTGTTTTCCCCACATGGATATATGGGATTACGAACAATGTCGTTAACCCCTTGGCCAGGGAGACCGTCTAATTAATTTATGTAGATATAGCTTATCTACAATACTGATTCATTACATGAATGTACTATATTCTTGTGCTATACACATAGTTAGAAATGTGTAAGATCATGTATTAACTTTTCTAGTTTCCTTCATATGCCAGGTTCTGTGACAAAAGGGTTAAGGACACAATTCATAACCCCGCATATTATGTTTGAAACACAGCTGTGGGCGACAGCAGACCGCCTTGTGTTGGGTTTCATACAATGTTATGAGTGTCGGTCGTTAAGAAAGCAATGGCAAATTCCTGAGTGTAAACTTGCCATGAAATCACAAACAGCCAAAACATGATTGGGTTCACTGTGACATTTTGTTAGTTGACATGGGTCTGTCTCTGATTTAGTAGTCTACTTGGGTTAAAAATTACTATACCTTGTCTTTGTTGAATTTCAAAGTAATCCAGGAAACATTTTCCCCCAACTTGAGGAATTATTATTTCCCCGTCCACTTATTACCTGGGCTTAGGGAAGGCGATGCGAGAGTGGGCTGTGAACTCCAATTATAATTATGAACGAAGACAAAATTATGAAACTGGTTGTAATATTTCCTCACAGTATTTTTCTTTATGTAAATCATTAATGATTTACAATGCTCATACATAGCCAGAAATATTGTTTAGTGTTTCATTTCCTCCATTTAAGTAAAGTCTTGCCTGCACTTCTTTCATCTTCACCAAGTGTTTTGCATCTCCACAACTTGTGATCAGCAACACCTTGTATATAGGTGATTTAAGCAGATACAATGCATCCTTGTTTGTGTCTTTTGACAAAACATGATAGATGTGTATCCATTTTCTTCATTCAGTTATGAACTCACCTACAACGCCCTCTGGTGGCAAGAGATGCTTCAAGGCAAGGACAGGGTGAAGAACTTCCTCTGCATGTCATCTCATGAAGAGAAAAAGTCATTCAACTTCAAGGTAAGTTTCACGTGAACAAATAAATGTTGTTTTATTGTTCAGATGTGTTCTAGGTTTGGTGTACTTATTGTGATGCTAGCAAATACTGCTGTAATGCAACATATTCTTTTTTTTTTCTTTCTTCTTCTTCTGTCACTTTCAGACATCAGTTTAATAAATCCAAAGAAAGTAACATTCAAGCTTAAGCTTAAATACAACTCTAGAAAGATTGTCATCAAATGGCGCGACAATAGGCCAAAATATTTGTCTCTGTTCTCCATGTGTTGGACATTCCTGCAACAAATGTTTAGCTGTTATTTTGCCAGTTCCACAGTTATATTCTTCAGTATCAACCTATCTTTAGTTTATTAAACATGTGTTATTTATGCCTGTTGTGTCCAGTGATTGTTACTTGTTCTTTTCAGTTGAGTTGGTAATATGCATTATTTTTCTGGTAGTTGGGGGGGGGGGGGGGGGGGGGCTCTGATTTTCATTTGGTTTTATAATTATTTCTTATAAATCTCTTGGCCGAATCATAGTTTATGTCTGTATCCTATTATAATACACCAATATAAACTTTGAAATGAAATTACACCTTATAGTTTGTTGAAAGTTGTATATATCTAGTGAAACTGCAGTGCCATGGTGGTTAGTGCACTTGCTTATTGAAGCAATGACCAGGTTCAAACCTCAGTTGTTTTGGAACTTGTTTTTTACCAGTTAGGACTCTGGGAGCAACCTGACCTGATAAAATGGGTACAGGATAATTTTCTTAATTTCTAACATATGTGGGAAAAGCTTGGAGGCAGCAGATATGCGGTTGCAAATACCTTGGACAGCCATAGCAACTAACAATGAATGCTGATAAAGTTTAATGAAAATAGAACATTGTAAATAGCTATAAGAAATATAGACAAACTGTGTTCTTTGGTCACATGATGAGAAAAGAGGCATTGACAAACATTATGATAAAAGGAAAAATCAGAGGTTGAAGAGGCAAAGGCGGACAGAGAAAAATTATGCTGGATGATCTAAGATGGTGACACAGAGGAATGTCCTTAATAGAATTGATCCAGAATACCAAGGACCAGAATCTGTGGAGAGACATGAACACTTACATCAGTTGGCAAGGCACATGATAATGATGATGTAAAACGTCACACCTATATGACCTGTGTCTCGTATGGAATTTCATTTACCCAAAAATATGGAATTTCTGAAATGAGAAAATATGCCAAAGATTGCCACATCATTTGAACATTTAACTATTAACTGATGAGTGCCATGGAATGATGAATCATCTTAAGCGACTTCCCATATCTGCCAATGGCTTATATATAGAAGTTTTCCATATGCAATCCCATTTAATTTGATTATAATACAACATGCCTGCTACCATATTAACAACTTTAAGTTATAACTATCACACACCCCTACTTCCCATTTACCGCCATCCATTTTTATTTGGATCCAAATCTACTTTTTTGTTGGACATTAAATCTGTTAAACAACACCAGGAATTGGTCATCTTTGTTGCAGGATTATTCTTTCTTTTGTTAACATGTGCATTTAAAGTGCAGGAGACCGCAGTGGCTATGCTTTTCAAACTATATTAACATATTACAATAAACATAAATAAAGTCAAAGTATCCTTTTCCATGCCCTGAGGCATATTCGGTAAGTGTTGCTGCTAGCCCTATATTTTTTTTATAGACTAATTGACACGTGATGGGTGACGTGCGATTTAAAAAGTCATACATTAGATGCAAATAAGATGAACATCACATAATACTAGATTAGCGATACTTCTCCAACAAGTCGCATATTATTCAAAACTGACACTATCAACCAGCATCTTACATCATAAGATGATTTGCAAGTGACATTCTGTTAATACTCTGAGGATGTGAGTGTGTAAGTGCAAACTAAAATGAGCGATGGAAGGTTCCAGTAGTTGATGGAAGTGTTGATTGTCATTTGTAAGCAGCAGTAAGTAAAGAGTGAGTTCTAGTTCATTTTCTTCTTCTTCTTCTTCAGTGTTCCGAGCCATTGAGGTTCTTTGCTGCAGATACAATCCGTCTCAATTCGTCTCTCTGGTTGACCTTCTCTTGCCAGTTGTTGATTCCAAGTGCTTGTAGGTCTGTATATATATTATCTCTCCACCGTCTTCTTGGTCTACCTCGGGGTCTACGGTCATTTATTTCCTGAGTGTAAGCGAGATTTGTTTCCCTATTATCTTCCATTCTTTCTATATGCCCCAGCCATTGTATTCTATTAGCCTTCATGATACCAGTGATTAGCGGTGAATTAAACAGATCATAAATGTCTTTGTTACTTCTTCTTTTCCACTCTCCACTTTGTGTATCCCTAATGGGTCCAAAGATGCGTCTTAAAACTTTGTTCTCATTTTGCATGAGACAAAGTCATAATTTACTGATCTATTGAGTTGCACCAAGTGGGACAGTGCGAGAGTACAATGTGATAAAGATTGCTATATTCAGACTGTGTATATGTTATTGAAGGCCATCAAAATGACTGCCCATAATTGTGAGGTGAATGAATACAACTGTCTAGTGTGGCAAAAGGTATCTCAGTCTTTTGTGGAAGCATATGTGATGTGTATCATCTGGGAATACATGTTATACCAGCTGCCACTGTGAATCTGTCTTGATCCATTTGTCTGAGAATCTGCCTGATTCTTGTGTGTGTGAGCCATTGTTTCAAGTAATTATTGTTGGCAGTATTAACTCCACGTCAACACCCTCACACTAATGTCTTGACAATTATTAATTATTGTTGTGTTTATTATCTGTTAATTACCATTTGTAATGTCTATTATCATTTATTAATGTGCCCATTATCTTTTAGTCATATGTTAATTACCATTTCATAACGTCTATTGTCATTTATTGATGTAACTATTATCTTTTAGTCATAAATTAATTACTATTTTGTAATGCCTATTGTAATGACAATGGTTTATTTTTATTTTCATTTGTTGAAATATTCATAGTCATATTTCATATGTTTACTATCATTTAGTATTATGCCCTGTGGTCATTTCTGATACAGTGTTTGTCATTGGCCAGGTTGTCTGCAAAGAAGGTGAACCACTGAAGCCCCAGCACAGTGTTCCCAGAGCAGTGCCGTACTACACCATCAGCTTGTATCCACCTGTTGTTCTGCACAACTACCTCCCATATGATATTCAGTTTTCTCTTCAGGTTTGTGCTAGCATTTGAACACTATAAAATGGTTGTTTGAAAGCAATGTGTAGTTATCATCATTAAGTGTCAACTGGCGATGGACAATCATACTTTCTAAACATCTTGCTTTCTCCAACAGCATGTGTCAATTCATGCACTGACACTCTTCTATGTAATGCACGTGGCTGTCAAGAATCTTCTCTTACAGTTTTCCTCTGGGTTTTTTTCCTGCAAATCTTTCCGGATGTCATATGTTCTAGTTTTTGTCTTCTCATAATGATGCCAAAAAATGATTACTGTCTCTTTCTGGTGTTTGTTATAAGTTGCTTTTGTGTCTTAACCTCTTTCCTAACGCTTTGATTACCCATTTTGGCTGTCAAAGGAATTTTCAGGATTCTTCTGTAAAATCACACCTTTGAGGCTTCTTGTGTGACATTTAGCAAACTGTGGATATTCTTCTGCTTACCGTTTTTTCCCTCAAGACTTCAGTTTTGCTTTTGAACATGAACTTGCATGTTGTTTTAAGTGCATTAAGTTCTCAGACAGTTTGTATGTTAGTAAAATTATTGAATTGAGGGCAGGAACTGTGCTCAGAGTTCTGTGTAATAACAGGTAGCATGTTGGACATTTTATGTAAGTTTGCTATTTCTCTTGATTGATTTGCACACAACGGGAAAAATGGTCAGGTTAATGAAACTAGAATATTATGTACAAGGTAGAAAACAATGTTCTTTGATCATATAATAAGAAAAGATGCATTGGAAAACATTGTGAAAACTGTAAACATCAGCAGTAGACAATTCAGAAACAGACTGGGAGTATTGAGACTGGATTGTTCAAGGCAGTTTGCTGAAGGAATAGCATCAATAAAATGTATCCAAAACATCATAGACTGACATCTGTGGACATACTTGAATGTCTGTGCTATATGGCAGGGCATATGATGATTATAACTTATGTTTTGAGGCCTGACAGAGCTTAGAGCCATACTTGTGAGAAATAAGATTCTGTCACAGTGAAATGTTTTAATCTGAGACAACAGTGTTGGGTAGCCAGTGCACTTAACACTACACAGCTGCAGCTTTCCTTGTGTTGGTAATTGGCATGAATTTTTTATCACTGAAGATTACAGTAAGCTTTCTTGAGTTTTTAGGAATCTAGATATTTTGAGGGATTTATTTAAAACAAAAAAGTCTGGACACAACATCACTAGCATGTTATAACTGTTCTCAACATTTTATACTGCTCAATTAATTTCCTAAGAATGATGTTAATGGCTGTCCTAGGACATCCTCATCTGGTAACCGCAGATGATACTAGACTGTCATCTAGCTAATGATGATAAACTTGAGAAGAACAATTGTAAATTGGGTACAAAGAATGTTAGGACATTATTATAAATAGGAAAGCTAGATAATGTAGTAGTACAAGAAACAGAGCTGGACCTAGAGAAATGAAACTAGATGGCCTAAGATGGTGACATCGAGAAATAACATCAATAAACTTGATCAAGAGCACCATGGACCTAGATCTGTGAAGATACATGAACACCTATGCCATTTGACAGGGCACATGATAATAATGATGATGATTTACAGTTTTCATTTAGAGGTGTGCCTATTATTTCAGCAGCAGCTAGTTAATTAATCTCCAAGCACATTTATTTGTTATGATACTTAGAAAAATGTAGATGAGTTACAGTTTATTTTTAACTCTTATCCAGCTGCATGATGTTTGGTGCTATTAGAGGTATATGGTAGCTGGTTATTGAGTTAACACATCATTTCACATGTTGTGACCTTTCATTCATGATCTTTGGTTAGAGAGTATGTTTAATATTTCTAACAAAGAAAGTTTATGAATATACTAACAACAGTTTGTACTGAAGAATATTAAAGTATAATAAATGGCATGAGCACTGTCAAACAAGGGTTCAGTGCCTTCACCACACCATTTGCTTTGGGAGGGATAGTCTGGCCAACTGTGACATGTTGGGAGTTGGAAGCAGTACCCACTCTGACTTACCCCACAATGAAGTAAAGCTATGAGGATGGGACTGATTTCATTTGGAGGGGATGGGTTCTTGGAAGCCAAAGTGACCCATAATAGCTCTGGAAATCTAGGAGTTTTCCCAGGAAAATTAATTTCTTCCCTCCAAAATCTTCCTTCCCGAAAAGAGAAACTTAATTAGCTCAAGAGTCCCCCACCTATGATCATTTTCCCTTTTAGGTGAAATGGTCACAGGAATTAATAAAATGTAAAGTTCCCTTTTCTGAGTAACCTGGAACCTGGGAGATTACAATAGGACAGAATTTAGCTCTCTATTCGTGTTTACCCAGTCACCTGTAGTTCCAGATACTACCTTTATGTGAAGTAGTTTCACTAACTAAACACATAGATAATAAAATGTTTTGTCACACCACAATGTACTTGACAGAAGAATGCAGGAACAGTTAATTTTGTTTATTAATCAAAATATAAACCTGTGGAAGTAACCAGTGATGCATTATGACATATGAACAAACATATTAGTCTACAGGATCAGGTTCCAAAAACACAATGGAGATTAGAACTCCTGAAAAGATCTATTGTTGTTCTGGCATTTCATCACTGGACCACTCTGGACCACCTAACAATGTCTCTGCACTATAACACTGTTCTTTTTGTGAAACTTTCCATGAATCTGTAAGTGATTTGGAATAAACAAATCTACACATATTCCGGAGAACTTTCTGGAATGAATAACTTATGATAACAGTTCTTTCGTATGAAATTGTCTATCAGACTTCAGCTTTAAATTAGTAATTTGCAAGTCTTGTGAATTATAAAATTGATCCAAATGATCTTATAAAAGTCTCTTTAATCAGATTATGTCACTTCTCCATGAAGCAAAGCTCAGTTTTGGGCACAGTTCAATGAAGACTTTTGATCAGATCAACTCCTGACAACAGATCTCTTGTGCACCTAATTCTTACTGAACAGCTCATGATTTGCAGTCCCATGGTACATTATTGGACAATGATCTGCAACTCTGGATCATGACAATCTGCGAACACCGCCATCCTCACCTGAGGTGGATAAACATGGTGAACACATTTATATCTAGCCAAAGGATGATAATTCTCCAGTGGACAAGAATGAAAAGGGTTTACAGACATGAGTTACAGAAGGTAGCAGATTCAGGAAGTACCTACAAGTTAAGAGCTACAGTGTCTCTCCTTGTACTGGCATTAGACATCAGCAATTATATTGGGCAAGCTTTCTTTTACTGCACTTGTACATAGTGGCCTGTTGGCTGATGTTCTCACAGAGGACACAGACACAGTGACTGACAAGGCTAGAAAAGAATGATGGAGAGTAAATGATGAGATGTACCCAGCATATCTGATCCCTACATAGTAATGGAACAGAATAGGATGATTGTTCATCTCATACATATTAACTCATGTTACCAATCAGTGCTGCCACCATTGTTTTAGTCTGCCTGGATACTTTCCTGTTTATACCCTCTCACCTCTTCTGTCATTTCCTTTACTTACTTCTTCTGACACTGGGGTGATATTTCCCCCTGACAGTTTAGAAGTGCTTATGCATGAAAGCATATTATGTCCTTTACTTACTCCGTCAAACAGGGTGATGGTTTAATCAACTACATTCCACATGTTGCATCAAAGTAATAATGTAAAGAAACATACATTAAATATTTCACTCTAAAGTTAATATAAGTAACATATAATTGGTATGAATGTGGAGGTCTATGTGAAATGTTCCTTATGAGGATATACACTGCCTCTCATTCAATAACACACATATATATACAGAGTGAAAGAAAGATGAGACACCACATTGTACTCATTCTCTCAAACTAACACCATTCTTCTTTTATTCGTTCACTTGAGTGCCGGTGTTGGGCTGTTAGCTGGACTGTGGTTCGTCAGAGTGCTAAATGCTTGTTCGAATAAATCACAGCAGTATAAATGCTGGACCAGTCATGGATGCTAAACAGTTACACACACATTCTGTCTTCACGCCACGAACATATAAGATAAGAGGTAGAGTCTTTCATTCCTCCTTCTCACATTCGCGTGTGTTGGCGGTTCGCTGTGGATTGCAACTAAGGCGACACCTAGAGCACACAGATCATAGTTTATCCTGTACTAACCTGCTCTGAACGCAGTCAGACAGCTAGTAGTTTAGGAGTAGCAGTATGGGCTTAAGTGCCTCTTTTCACAGCTTAAGACATAGTGATTGTACAGCAACTCTTCTGGAAACGAAAGATAGAGGGCGTCAGATATCTACATCAGCGCTGGCAGAGAGTAGCCATCTTGGGACTGGTTGAAAGTTGGTGGCTATCTTCTGATAGAAGAATAAGTATATATATATATTCTTGCCGGAACTTACACACACACACTCTCATACTTAAAGCTTTACCTGACTCAGAAATAAACAAACTCAGGCATAATTTAGTCTGAAGCTTTCCTTCTGAATCAGGATGAGGGACATACAGAGACCTAAACCACATCTGGATGCATTTGCCGGTCGATCTGCATGTGCTGAAAGTTAGCGTCGCTGGACCCAAAACATTTCGCGGGCGACACGATTATTCTAGGTTAACCAATGAATAGAACAGGCTTAGACCACATGATCTGTCCATCATTGGGTGTCACAGCTATTAATAATGTTGACGCTACATTCCTAGCATTCCAATTCTCCCTAGTGCAAACCTTTAGTGAGAAGTGTGTTTTGAAGTTGTGATGTGCAGATGTGAACAAGACGGAGTGCGCAATCATGCGACACCAACTATTCCTACATTCACTCAGGCCTTAAAGTGTGATGGTCCTAACACTTAATATAACCAAGGTAGGTTACTGCTATGGGGCTTGTTTTATTATAGCGCCATGTTGGTGCAATCATTATGAAGAATACGCTGGCAATGTCATGAATTCGGTAGGACAAAGGTTCAGTGCCTGCACTTGCCATTCGATACAAGGGGGACAGACTGGCTACCTGTGTCTCCATGCACTCTGACCTTAAAAATATGATGGTCTTAACACATTCACATACCCACAGCAGGTTCCTGCTTCAGGAATTGTTTTTGTTTTATAATAATATAAACTATGGATATGTTTTACACAGGGAACATCCATGTTAAGTAGCCTGACGCATGGTGAAATGACACCCCTGTACACGGTGGAGACTAGCAAGGCGTACAAGCTACAAATTACTGTAAGTTTGATGAGTGCAGTGCAGGCAATATTATGAAGAAAGCACTTATAGTTACAAACGTATATGTTATTTAAATAAAGCTTATGATCTCTTGAATTATTTGCTAATAGTGCCAGCGGAGCAGTTAGACTTGTGCAGAGTTATAATCACATTGTGCAGGGAGTGGCCAGCAGGGGCCACGGAAGTGGAAATTCAGCCACTAATTCAGGATAATGCTTGCCCGGGTGATGTGATTATCTACACAGATGGTTCGGTGTTGAGAGGTAGTAGAAGTGCCTGGGGTTCTTGGCAAAGGCTAATGGTCAACGTTTGGTGCAGGAGAGCCTGGCATATGATACCACAACATCTAGCTTAAGAATGGAGGTGGAGGCAGTCAGTGCAGCTTTCCGCTGGATGGAGAATACGATACACACACACATCGTGATTGTAACTGACTCAGAAAGCATGCTGAGTAGGGTGAGGACAGGCAAGCTTCGTGCAGAGTGGCTTGCTTCGCTTCGGAAGTCACGGGTGGCAAGCATCGTCTGGATCTTTTCTCAGGGGCATGCTGGTGTGCTGGGGAATGAACAGGCAGACAGATTGGCTGGCTCTGCAAAACTTGGTGGAGTATTGATGCATGATAAGGCAGACTTGGTTGCGGCCTTAATGGGAGCATGTGTACACCTCGGAGGAGAAAATGGATCACCATGGTCTGGCAAGAATGCAACAGCGAGGAGTGACGAGGGGATCTGGCCGATGCTCGACACTTAGAGGAAAGGCGAGACACACATATAATCAGATAGCTACTGGTACTATTGGGATTGGAACTCTTCGCTGACTTTTGAGGATGGGGACAGAGTGCTTATGGGAATGCCCCGATTGCTGTGATGTCGGTTCCTAAATCAATCAATCATTTGCTAATAACAAGAAAGTAAAGTTCCCTTTACCACGCCATAAGTTGTATAAGGTCTATGGTGCTAGCCATATATTTTTATAGATCAATCGGCACTCAGTGGGTGATATGGTTAATAGCATGCCTTTACTTGCCAGGACATTTTCTAGTACCAATGTTTGGTTGAGTTGACCTGGGAGACCAAATCAATTGTTTTAAAAATATACATCTAGTTGGGATTTGAACACATGACCCCTGGGTCGGCAGGCATTTGTGCTAACCACTGCAGTACTGGAGCACCTAATAAAAAGCATTTAAAGGTTATTTTATCATTTATTGTGGAAATGTCATCAAGTTAAAATCTTCAAGATCCTAATTCCATGTCATGTGGCATATAGGGCATACAGGGTTGGACTAATATTTTTAGAGTGATTGACTACTGATGGACGTTGTGGTCATTGTCACTTCAGCCACATTGAATTTCCTTAAAATTATTCTGACACTCTTTTTAATGATCATGAAGCCCCAGCAACACACAAGCCATCATATCTACTAACCATAGATCTGGATGGGTATGATATGATTGGTTCCTCTTAAAAACATTTTCCTGAAAATATTTTCCTAAACTCTGTTTTAACTTTTGGATCTGCTGGTGAATGCCTTGCACCAAAGATACTTAAATCTCTCTTTTCTTTTTCTAGAAATCTAACAAAGCCATTATGTAAAACTAAATAATGCTGCTTTTGTTTTTTGTTTGGTTATAAACCCACTGGAAAACTGAGTTTTAACTTTGAAATCCATGTTATACAATTCAGGTGTCTACCTCTGAAGTCAGAGTGGGTTCGCCTGAGAGCGAGGGACACTGTTAATAGGAAAAGCTAATCCACATGCAGAACTCAGTCCAGCACTACTAGAAGTAGTGTGTATGGAGTATGCTTGGGTTCAAAGTGAGCGAGCAGAAAAACAAAATTTCCAGTTAGGTCATCTGAGCTCTGAAAAGGACTTGCATCTATCAGAGACAGAGAGAGAGAGATGTAAAAACTTTTCTCCACACCTGGCACCATCGTACCATCTCTGCAGGGTCTGTGTTGCAGAGCTCTCCTACTCCTCTCTAAGCTCACATACCAGCAGGGTATGCAAGACAAGACCAGTAGTGGAGCTTCAGCTGAGAGGCATATTATAATGTTACCAGGTCATTATTCAGCACAGCACATTCAGACTGAGATCAGGCCTAGGTTTGGTTATGTTTCCTTTACAAGATTTAGGTATTTCTTTGTAAGCAAACTCCAACGCAATGTCCAGGGGGTAGTTAATGTCCAGAATAGTGAATGAATGGAACATAGTGAATGAATGGAACATTAAATAAACAGTGCACTAATTGAATGTGTTTTAGCTTCCTGACTACATGGGCTCAGATTGGCAGGGCATCCTTGACATCTCTCCAGACATGGAAGAGTTTCGGGCCATTTGCATGGAAACAGAAGTTGACTCTGAGAACCTGAATAGACACCTTAGCCTCAGCATTCATGCAAATCAGTCCAACTCCTTGGATTTGAGAATTTATGCACCGTATTGGATTGTAAATAAGACAGATCTTCCATTGCAGCTGAGGGTAAGTAGCTGTACCTAGCTTACTGCTTATGTATTCATTTTTATTTCAAGTGGTGTTAAGTATTTATGGTTTTGATTGTGTAACTAAGGTTGGAAAGCATGGATGCGAAACATGAACAATAAGCAGACAAGCTGAGAAACATCTAATAGCAGAGGAAATGTGGTTTCTGATGAACATGCAAAGAATACCACCCACGAACACAAATATGAATGAGAAAGTTCTACAAGAAACAAATAAAAACTGTAAATTGCTTAGGAAATTAGATAATAGATAGTTAAGATTTTTAGAGCATGTTATGAGAAATAAACTAGAAAACTTAGTGATGAGCAGCAAAATTTAATTTGAAATAGCTAAGGGAAGGCAGAGAGATAAATGCGTAGATGGCTTGGCCACATGGCATAATGGGTCAGAAACAGGTCTGATCCAAAACTCTCATGAACATGCAAGAAAGCAAACTGTGACCATCCATGCTTGATGGCGTAGCACATGATGATGATGTTGAATTTAGATTTTAATTAATCCATATAGTAGTTTCACTTTGACAGAATCTATAATTCTATTTTAATCATTCACTCTGACAGAATCTATATTTCTATTGTAATTGTATATATTATTATTCATGAACTGGGGAGTCTCAACTGCTTGACTCAGGCTCCAAAGATTGTGGGTTCGATTCCGGGCCACATCCTTTGGTTCACTAGTACATTATTTCTGAAACTCCTGGGGGTCGTCGCTGGAGCTATGGAATTTGTGATTTATGTGGCGTTTTCCGCGCTGCGGAAAGAGACTGAGCCATATGGGATAAAACCTGGTGCAATGAAGTCGACCCTGTTGACTTTTAAGAGACTTCATGAAACTGTATTATTGCTGTGATTTTGCTTTGGAAATAGTTCTCTCCATGACTGTTGCTCTCATGTAAGTAAAGGACCCTTCTCCACACCTTGAAGCACATTGAGTAAATGGTGCTAGCCTCATATTTGTATAGAGCAATGAGCACTCACTGGGTGATGTAGTCGGTATCACACTGGTCACCTTTACTTCCCAGAGTATTTCCTCATACCCATTTTTGACTGGGTCAACCTGGAAGCACAGGCAAGTTTTCAAACATCCCCTGGATGGGAAATAGAACACGTGACTATTGGACTGGTAGACAAGTGTGCTAGCCACTGCACTACCATGGCTCCTCATTGCTCTTTACTGCTATGTATCAATTCATGTTATAATGTTTGCCAATGCAATGATGCAAGTCTGCCTGGTATTTCCTCTGCTGTCGTGTTTCTTGTTTTCCGTTGATCTTCTCAATAGTTTTTCTCATCTCATGATGTAACCAAACCAGCTATAGCTGGTTCCTTCTAATGACCTTGTTATTAAAATACACAGTATTATTATATTAATTATCTTCAGTTTTGTAACGTTAATGTTCTTCTAGGGTTCCATGTCTGAAGCTGTGTATGAATTTGGCAGTTCACCAAATCCACTTCTGTTCAGATTCAAAAAGCACAAGAAGAAAAAAGTAAGTGCCATAGTGTCTACTCTTCTTTCCTTCCATTGATGAAACGTATTCATGCTGAATATGTAATTTCCATATCATTGTTGACAATACACCAATATAGATAAAAGTGATCATAACAAAAGAGTAGTCCATCAGATGCTATTGCAGAGAAAACAAGAATACATACAGACAACAAATACTAGACTAAAGCAACAAGAGTAGTGATTGTAAACTATGGGGTAATTCCCACCTAGGGGGAAATTTTAAGGTTTCACTAGGGAATTTGGACCACAGATTAAAACTATTGGAGAATTGATTTTTCTATATAAATCGGCTCAATCAATGTTTGTTTGATCAAATCCTGCACTTTTTTAAGTGGTAGAAAATGTTTGTGGTGAATTTCTTGAGCTGAAGAATTATTCAAGAGCAAGAAGTATGTTTGATGAGAAATCAATAATAGAGTATGTGCCTTTAATATAATTCCTACCCAAAAGTGGCAGCATCTTTGTTAGTCAGACTTTTCATTATGTATGCTACAAATAAACGTAAAGCAACTATATAGATTTGTGGTTGAAAATTACCTTTATGTGAAATCCACATATCCAAGAGTTTGTTAAGAAATCTCAAGTTTCAAGCCACATGTTTTATTGATAATCTTCATCTGCATAAAAAGATCTACCTATACCATCATTCTGGTTAACTTGGTTGTATGTTGAAGTATTCTTCAGCTTCATCTGTTAACTGATTCATTGCCGAGGGATAATATATCACCAAATACGACCTCCCATTTGGACAGAAGGACAATATATTGCCATACTAGAGTCATCATGTTATTTGTTTTGTTTCGTGGTATCTTCAGCAATTTTATGGCTCAGTTAACGGAAATTTACATTATTATACTTGTTCATTTGATTGTGTACCATGTTTGGTCAGAACTTACTTTTTGTTTGGCACTGAATCAGTTAAGTAATTTACTGTCAGAGTAGAAAACTATTATTACTGTGGTTGAAAAATGTGTCATCTTTTACTATTAAATATGCAGGGTGAAATGATAAAAATAATTCAGGCAAATTTGTATATACTAATTATTAAAATAATAAAAGACATTCGGTATTTATATACCTTTTGTGTCAGTTTCAGAAAGAGATAATGACATTATAATAAATAGTTAAAGGAGGCAGTAAGTAAAGTAAAGGACCTGATTTACATGCCTTGTAGTGTATTGGGTATTGGTGCTAGTGTAACAGTACAGGCACAGATGATTATAAACCAAGTCCGATGTCGTTCTATAAAAGGTTTTATTGATCGTAATAAATTGAAGAATGGTACACAAGTTACTTGGTGAGATGTTCACCTCTCCGGACCTTAGCTGTAACTAACTTAACCAAAACAACCTACGTCACGACTTGAGCATCCCTAGTAACGTTCGTATAGGATGCTCAACCGTGCCCTAAGTTTGCACATCGAACCTATTAACATAAATGGTACTCATTCTGTTACACCTCCCTTTCTTTAAAAAGACTTTTCTTCTTCAAAAGTCTTAACTCCTAACCCCCTTATTCTAAACACCCGATATTCTTTCTCCAAGCCGTCCCATACTAACTCTATCTTAAGTAACTACTTTCACTTCTAGTAATTCTCCACTTGTCTCTTATCATTGTCTCACATAGCAAATTGCTATGAAGTTATACTTCTTTTTCGTTTCTAGCTCTTCAAGGTTTCATTACAAAAAAAAAACTCAGTTCATAAAGAATCTACATATATTATTTACATATCCTATCACAAAAACCCCTTCTTGTATAGGTATCTATTATACCTCATAATATTTAAATCTCAGTTTTATACAACACATCATAACATATATGTGTACCTTTTTGAAATACTTCTTCTTCTCTTCATAAGCGATCCGCTTAAACCTTTTCATCACGAGCATACATACCAATATCTGGTCTCAACTATAAAAACGCCGTACCCTTCTGATACTACCTCAAACTCTCTATCGTTATCACTAACCGTATTACCTCCACATTACTACTTCTCCACTTTCAACCAACCTGAAATCACTTGCACACGATAGGAAGACAAAGAATCGGTGGCCACCGGAATTTAAAAGAAGCAGAACTCTTTCTCACAAAAACTACACTCATACTTACCCCCCTATGTTACCTGAGACTTTATGTAATAAAGTCTAAAACAATTATATATCTTCTACAGTTCACTTATACCACTTATTATGGCAATTTTACAGTTTGCGCTGCTATCTACAGCATCAAGTAACCATTAAAAATATTATTCACTCCTAAATGTCTATATATTACACAAATTAAAAAGGTCCATTATTTCTCAAGACCTCCTCCAACATTATACACCTCACCTCATATAACTAATCTTCTCCTATACCTCACTCAGAATTCCCTCTTAATCTCGCCGAAAACTTCAGCAACCCACTAATGTCCTCCTGAACCTCAATTTATGCCGTTATCAACAGCAACAATATACCGCCACTGAACTCATGTCTGTGACTGCTTGCAATCAATGTTATTCTCTCTCAGTCCATATATCACGGACCCCTAAAACCTCATGGCATTTTATCTCTGTTCGCTGTGAGCATTCCATACTGACAATGTCCATTTCTCACTAACATACTTACTTCCCTTTACTATTATATCCACAGTATATATATAAAAAAAAAGCATGGGATTCAATTCATGTTTTTACTATTTGTCTTCACACTGTCTGGCGTAGCACGTTACCCACTTCTTCTTCTATAAGCCAGCAATCTCGTGTCTCTTATGAAATTTCTATTACATCATGGCTCTAAATCCATGTTAACTTGCGACCCCGTGGAGACCATGTTATACAATTGTCCCACATCTTCTGAACGTAAATATGTATCCAGAACTCCCAAGGACCCCTTACTAAGTTTCTCTCTTTAACATGGACCTGTTTACTTTTCTAACTCCCCACAACTGAACGTCAAACGAAAACTAATTTAAACATAGTTAGTGCAAGTCAATAAGTAACATTATTATAACTTTTGCCAAATGAAAATTAATAAACAAAGTAATATGCTAATATTTAAGCAAAATAAGCTAATTAAACTCACAATTCGTGAATAACTGGAGTCAAGACAAATCAAAATAGAACAATATCACCCCTCCCTGGTTTTGAACCGTTTATCCCCAACATCAAAACATGCATCAATTTAAATTAAAAGAAAATATCTAGTGTTATCTAACACTACTGGTCTCTTTTACGGACCAGTAGTTTGTACGCAAAAGACTAAAAACACAACCATCCTAATCTAATATCAAATGGTGATAATCATTTTACAGGACCAAATCAAGCAAAAATAATATAACATACCATACATATTCAATCAACATTGGTCTCTTATACTAACCAATGAAATACATATCTATTCACACAAGTCATGCCTATTCCGTTATTCTTATAACAGATAAAACAAAACAACTCAATGCTAAGCATTAACCCCAAATATATATATATATCTGTTACCTACAGACTATATTCTCATCCTAACGTAGAACAATATCTGTTCTCTCAACAAAGTCACAAATGACTGTACTTTTTCTGGAAGTCAATCATTGATTATCTCCCCTCTTAATATTTCACTCTTTACAAAACTAATTCCTAACACATTACAATATTTGAAATATAAACCCAAACAACCGCTGTAAACTACAGGTCAAATCATTTTATCTATTACCAGTGTGACGGCTATCCCAATGTCATCTACCAGTCATCTATCTACTAAGAGAAATTGTGACTCGTCACACCAATTGTTTCCCTTGGATTTGTACCAAGAATTACCACAACTTCCTAAACATTACCGTCCACTACTATAGACTTCGCCAACAATAACTGATTCTACTTTTAAGTCTCTCTTCTACCCGACGCAACTAACATTTCATTCTCCTGCATCAGTACTTTCTAACATCTCACCACAACAACTCTAAACTATCCTCAACTTTCTCTTAACTTCGTTCACACACCGCGATGGTAGTCAAGCCAGTCACACTTATCGGAACACGTTCTCTAGTACTCTATTTATAATACTCTGACATTCATTTAGCTAATCTTGTTTACCTCACTATCTTTCACTCCTCCTCCTATTTATCGGACTCTTTCAGAAACAGCAAACAACACCACATATTACTAACGACAAGACCTCACTCCGATTGAGCAAACCATCTTCTCTCATTTTTCAGTATCAGGCATTCATGCTTCGACATGTCCCTGCCAACAATACTAAATCTGTTTTATGAAACGTCATACAAAATGTTAACTCTCTTTCTGTCAGCCTGTCATAAAATTTTCATCGATTCCGTCTAAGATCACACATTCTAAACAAAAGACATCACACGTTTTATCAGCGTCACTTATCAGCCACTCTTCGCATATTCACATGGCATTCGTATTTTATGTTTGCTCAGACAGTGATACACAACCTCGTTCTCATCTCACGATTATTCTCGTATCACGACAACCTTACGTGCCTATACTATTACTTAAAAAAAAAAACAAATTAGACACCAATTCAACATTCTAGCAATTACTCACCACAGTCTAAGCGTGTCGATCACTTCCACACACATTGACACAAGATATACTAAACGCCTCGTACATGCATGCGTTACTAATCACCTGACATCATTCTATCCATACTCGACGCACATATGTTTGTCTACATTTTTACACATGCAAGAACAACGCATTACCAGACGAATTACTTCAACACTCAACAGGACTTTCACAATTCAACTGTTTTCTTATTTCTACTTTTCTCAATCATTTACTCCTTTTCAAAGGTCAGAACCTATACATTATCTCTCGCAAACTATATCTCTTCTACACATTAACTAGCACTATCAACGATCTCTCAGAACAAACCTCATTCCGCTGAGCCACTAACCTCGTAACCATCATTCTATACTTCTCCACACAACAACTTTCTCAGATTTAATCACCTCTTCTTCCTCCGCAAGCATCATGTAATTACGTCAACCCCCTCACCAAGAACTCGTATTCTTCAAGCATCAGCTTCCACAGTCTTTTACTCTTAATACTCTTGCGCTCCACTGGCTATTTTACACAGGATACTCAATTCCTCATCAGACACTCTCGGTTCATCTGTCAACGCTACTATACCTACTTCTTAAACTACCAAGCGAAACTATCTCAGACATCACGTCATAGCCCTGCGTCGAACCAATTCTATTACGAGCATTCATACTTAGTTTATCTCTCTCTCTACTAATTCTGTGCTGAATCTACCCTACTTTAATCACACCAGTTATACATCACTCAACGTGATCAACTCTCTCTCTATCTAGCCATTCCGGACAAGGGACATTTCAATTTCTACATTGTTTACTCTCCCCACACCACAACCTAAACACAAGATATTCTTTATAACGTATCCACGTAGAATATTCTATCAGTTGCCGTGACTCTCTATCCTCAACAACACTATTGTCTACCCTGTACCATGTGATGCTACACCAAAAAAAATTCATCTGCCTATTTTAGACAGCCCATATGTATATGCTCAAACCGCAATTCCTCTCATAAGCTAAAACAATACCATCTGTCATTCCTCACCCTCGGAATTCTAACAGTTATAGAGTGCATCTAAGCCAAATATTTCATTGTCTCCTAGTACTAATGTGCGTCTCTCTTCAATTATGTCATCTTCAATATCCGTACTTGTTAATCCGTTGTTAAAGTACTCAGGTCTTAAGGTCATATATTCTCTGATTTTTCTTATGTTATTTTCTGTCGTCGAGTAATTTTCTGCTATCTGTCTCTTACCATTCTTCTTCTTAAATACTTTCTTTCTGTTCCCTTTATTTGTTACTCCCGCCTTTATTGCGTCAATCTGCTCACTGTTTTCTGTATACCTTACATAACGCTTATATTTCCCCATCTCGTCTTCAGATGATACACTGATGATAGTTCCCTCATCAGACTCATAATAGTTGGCGATAATATCCCTATGGTCCATCACTAAAACGTCTGACCTTCTTCTTTTCTATACCTCTATCCCTCATTCTCCGGTTCGGGACAACTTCAATGTCTTTACCTGAGGAAACTGACATATCAGTTGTACCTTTATTGACTATCAGACTGTTTATATTTCTTTCCCCAATACTTTTCCTCTTTGGTCTCTTTTCGTCTTTAGTTCTCATCTGTTTATCTTTCTTAATTTCAACCGTGTCTCCCTTAGTCACTTTCAAGTGAGTTGATTTTGATTGAGTCTCTACTAACTCGGTTTGACTTCCCTTCGTTATCTTGCTGGTTGGTTGTACCTGGACTTTTTTCTCTACTGTATCAATCTGTGTCTGTGTGTTCCGTTCTACCACTTCAATCACCTGCGTCTGAGTCTCTTGGTCTATTTTCTTCTTTTCTTGTCTAAGAGTCAGATTCGCAACCACCTTAGGAGTAGTTGAATTCCTACTTACGTTTTCTACTCTGTTCTTTGACCCTGACTTCAAATACTGTCTCCGTCTTTGCTCAAACCAATCGTCCCGTCTTTTTCTAGCAGTCTTGCTATGGGATGGCCAGTTCCATAGTTTATTGGAAAGGTCTCTCTCAGGGCCATTCCTATACCTATAACATTTATACCAGTCCGACTTTTCACTATTACGTCTACTCTCACCGTCTTTTACCCTATAAACATCAGGCCTTGGTTCGTCATAACCAACCTGATAATCAGAACCATATTGTCTTCTGTCTTTATTAAGTAGTGGCTGTCTCCTGTTATTCTTTCCTACTCTATTGCAGTCTACCTTAAATCTATAAGGCTCTTGTCTAGTCGTTCTTCTCTGTAACGTTTCCACAAAATTCTCTACTTCACTAACTGCCACTTTTAACTCTCCCAACCATGCACTAATACGTTTTAATTCTGTATGCAGGTAGTTCATACTCATTTCTCTATAATCTATCCCAAGCCAAAATATATTTCTTGGTACCTGTAAGAACACCTCGTCTTGAGCTTTGCTGAAATAATTTTCAATTATGCATGTTTCAATCTCTGTTCTTATTCCTTGTTGCTTTATTGACTGTGTTGAGTCTACCTATTGCCGTACCTACTCCAGTCAAAACTTGTGTTAACGCAACTTGTTCTGCCATGCTGAAATACGCTGTAATTTACTATTCATATAAGCAAACTCACAATTATCACAATTTAGCTATATGATCGTATTTAAATTACACCTCCCCCCCAACCCCCCCAAAAAAAAAAAAAAAACATAAGCAATTGTATGATCAATCAATTGTATCTAAGAATTAAAAGTCTCATAGCGGTTAAACTAATTACCGTTAGCTATATCATCCTTGATCCAAGAGGAAGGTGAATCCAGGTACGTAAGCCGAGAATTCTATTTGCCAAGGGTCACGTATAACACAAACGTCTGGAGTCTGTATTATTTGAAGCTATCCAAACGACGGCGCAATTTCAGTTACATCATTCCTCGAACATCTCAGGCTTCTCCAGCGGGATGAATGCTTCTACTTTCACCCATGGTTGGGCACACCAGACTTGAGCCTTCTTTTCACCCTAAACAGGGTCCTTCCAGACGACGACTTGAGAACAGCTCTAGCCTGATGAAACGACTTAATTAGGTCTCCTCTTCAGCAGGTCGGCAACCCAGTTTGCCCAACCACTTCCAAAGAGACCACAACAACCAAGTCGCATTCCTCCTGACATCTCATTGTAATTTTAAGTTGGCTGGCTGTTTTAAATTTTGACGTTTAGAAAAAATTTCCTTGATACTGGACAATCTTAGTAGGTAAGTGACCTTCAACCAAGCAGCAAGGTCAATGAACGGCTGTAATAATGGCAGGCCAAACTTTACATCATTTTGACGACAATCACGTTACTTCAGATGGTTATGATGAAAAACAGCTCATTCTATTGGCAACCAGGGTAAGATGATGGCTCCATCCAGTAATCTTGATACGTATGACTTCAAATCAACTAGCCCGAAAAATGCTTCATGTTGACTCTATTTCAAGTTGAAACTTTCAATAAAAATGGTCCGGTCTGGAGCTTTTGATTCACAGAATTTAGTAAAAGTTTATTTCTTCATACCTTCTGGTCGCGGCAAGCTGATAAAAATTCTCCATGAAAGTTCTCTGCTGTACTATGCCATTTTCAGTACTTCACGTTATATGTCCGCGACATCAAAGTTAAGAATCGACATCCTGGTGTGCGGCGCCAAAAATCCATCCTGTAACAGTACAGGCACAGATGATTATAAACCAAGTCCGATGTCGTTCTATAAAAGGTTTTATTGATTGTAATAAATTGAAGAATGGTACACAAGTTACTTGGTGAGATGTTCACCTCTCCGGACCTTAGCTGTAACTAACTTAACCAAAACAACCTACGTCACGACTTGAGCATCCCTAGTAACGTTCGTATAGGATGCTCAACCGTGCCCTAAGTTTGCACATCGAACCTATTAACATAAATGGTACTCATTCTGTTACACTAGCCCATGTTTTTATAGACCAACTGACACCAAAGTGGTGATGTGGTAAATATCTTGCCAGCTGCCATTTCGTAACAAAACATTTCCTGGTGCCTATTTTTAGGCTGCGCGGAGCGGGAAGCCCAGATCATATTTACAGATCTGTTTGAAGACAAATTTGTAATCATGACCGCAAGTCCGACTCCCAGTGAAGGGGGTGCATGTGCCAAAAGGTTGAGAACCACTGAACAAGAGGCATTGAAAATATTCCTTCCTAAGAAATTTATTATATACTATGAATTTCTATAGCAACATTGATTACCTAAATTCTCACAAGTGATGTGTAACACATCCGTGCACTGTTAAAAAAATATTTCAACGTATATCTCTCATGTGGGGAATAAATATTAATTAGTTTTAACACACAAAAAAACACATTTAAAATATTTCATTCTGTGCTATTGTTGTTTTTTATTTTATGTATTAAAAACTGCAGCTGAGAATTGTTTTTAAAATGAATGCGGATGGAAAAGATAAATGAATTATTATATTTTGAAAGCTTAATACAAAAGTTGCAATTTGGATGTCACGTAATTTATATTTTTATCGTTTTAGGCCAAGCTGCGAGTTTATGAATCTCGGTGGTCACAGTCATTTTCTGCTGATACAGTAGGTAGCGGAGGAGTTGTCATTTGTAATGACAAAGAGAGAGGGAAGAAATACATGGTAAGCACTTCTGATCATAATAAAACATGTGAATTACCCTTTTCCACTCCTTGATATATATTGGGTATATTGTGTTAGCCCCACATTTGTATAGACAAATCAGCACTTGATGGTGATGTGGTCAGTGTCTGCCATCTTTACTCTCCAAGATATTTCCTGTTACCCTTATTAGGCTGGGGTGACCTGGAAGCCTAGGTAAATTTTTAAAATTCACCTCAATTGGAGATTTGAACATAAGACCACCATACCATGCCAGCTGCAAGCTATGCACGCACTGCTGCGGCTCCCATCCTATAGTGTACTCTAATTAAATGTGAAAGTAAGAGAACATGTAACCCAGTGGTTGGGATTCCAATGAAAGAGCCAGTCATGCTTATAACTTTGCTTAGGACTGGAAGAGTTAATAAACATATCATATTTCTTTTGTGTTTTTATAGAAGATGAGGTTAGTCATTTATATAAACAGCAAATATTTCTTCTACTTCTTCTTCAGGTCTGAGTAGATATTGTTGATCATAACTCTCCAGTCTGCTCTGTCTTCTTTTTGTAATTCCATGCTTCATCTTATTGTTGTAATCAGAAAAATGTTCACGGATGGTGTTGTTGTATGTCCTTTGCAGGACATTGCAATCAACCCCAGGATGGCTTTGTAGACAATTTTTACTTACAGTAGTTTGGCATCGCTTTCTGAACGAGAGGTCAGTATTCAAGTCTAACTGACCAGTGTAAGGAATACACCTGCCACCTCGTCATCAAGGCACAGGAAGTTTAAGAAAGGGCGCTCTCATCCTTTCAGCCATGCTGACCTCTTTGGTTTAGTTGGGGGAAAACACAGTTTCTGGTTAATAACTTCATCTCATAATAAATTTAATAAGTAATCCTGATTGTCAGTCGTTTCTGTTGATGTAATCACTATCTTCTCAACAGTAAAGAAAAGGTTATTGTTTTCAGACTAGAAATATTTTTCCAAACATAAAATAATAAAATGCCTTTCTCTTCTTGTTCCCATTCTGCTTGTTATTCTTTTCAGTGTCATGGTAGGAAGAGCCTTCTGGACAGAACCTTCATGTAGGCTGTGTACAATGAGGTGTTTGTTGCCTCTGCTTTGCAATAATCTGTCACTCATATGGTCTGATCATTGCTATGTTTCCACTGAATCTAAATGACAGTACTGTTTGGGGTTGAATGACTAAATAATCTGACTCACTGTCATTAGGTAACATGTGTTGCTGACAGTGCTCCTACATGTTTCCGAATGTCATAATGTCTAATCTTGTCACATGATTGTTAATTACAAGTATTTTGTCTCTGTTGTTACAATTCTTATGTTGTTAAAAATCATATGTAGTAACATTTCTAGTTTTGTTATAATTCTTCATTTATCTCATGTTGCCCTGCTGGTTAAATTCTTTCAGAATATGAGATTATCTTAGCAAGTAGGCACTGGATTAATATTTGCTAAGAGAAAGGCAGGAAAACTTGACAGATATGTCATTATGTTCTCCAATCTCCTCCATAATAAATCCATTATTGTACAGCAACTAACTCTCTTCAAAATGTTGAACATTGGTTTTATCAGTGTGTGTCTTTGTGACATAGAAGAAATAGACGAGTGATTAAAAATTTCTACTCACAGTAAATGCTTATAACCAGCAATCAATCCAAGTGCGCCATTTTGGATTATTTATTTAAAATGATTTTTGTGAGGTATATATATTGTGTAATATTATTTATATTTATATTAATATTGTGTAATTATATTTGTGAGCCAGCAATTATTGTATAATCCCCAGTTCATGATCCAGATAACTCTGTCCAACTTCACCTGACTAAGCTGGTAGTGATTATGCCCTTTTCCTGGTCATCAATAATGCGAGACAGAAGCTCAGGTACATTGGAAGAAAATGTAACATGCCGACTTGTGGGTGGATATTAGAGCCTTGGCCAGGTAAGCTTTTTACATTGGTAACAGAAGGTAACAGATCAGTTTATTTGCATGTTACCATTCCGGCTCCATGGCGAAGGGGTTACGGGTGCAGTTTGTATTCCTGCATACCATGTTCAAAACACAGCTGCTGGCGATTTGACAGCAGACCGCTGTGCATTGCTTTTTTATGAACGTAAACTTGCCAAGAGATCACAAACAGCAGAAAAATGCTGGGGTTGACTGCAACATCCCGTAAAGGATATGTAATTAACTTTTTTTAACATTCTTAATTGCATAGTTGAGAATAGTAGGATTTAGAGCAATAAATGTGTGTTTTACTAGTGTTTTATTATATCTTGATTCTTAAAAACAGTTTCTAATAACAATACCAGTAATTTCTAATAATACCATATTTATTTCCAATTTCTAAATAATTGTATCATGTGAAGACTTCTGTTTTCTTAAATTATATCTTTAAAAAAAATTAAACACAGAAAAACAAATGAACAATTTGCTGTACAAGTTTATTACAGGATAAAAACGATGCATGCCTTATAATTTTCTTTTGACTGTGCAATCATATTTTTAATGGAAAAACGTTTAAGAAGAGGAGAAATAAAGAAAACAAGAATTAGATTAGTAATGGCATTTTTCTTCTTCCTGTTAGTGTCAGCCATACTGGCCAGTGACTGAATCTTTCAACATGTATGTGAAGTTTGATGGCAGCAATGTGTCATCTTTGCACTTTCCAATCAAGTCTTGTCACAACACAGTTCTCCGTATGGAACAAGGGGTAAGGGGCTTTTTCTTTTTTTGTAATAACTACATATTTTATGTTTATCCCATCAGATTAGTTCTCACAATGAGTTTAACCATTGTCTGAAGTTTTTCTTTAGTTCCCTAGTTTAGTGTTTAGTTTCTGGATGATTATATCGTTTTGCACTGTTTGTACAAAGGGCAGATCTCAATGAGACACTGAAGAGGAAAACAGGCTGTCTATCAGGTAAAAGGTATTTAATTTCACCACAGACACAATGAAGATATAAACAGTCATCGAATCATGAAAGATAAGTAATTTTATTACAGACACCATGAAGATAGGAAAAGTCATTATATTAGATATTTGAGGTTAATTCCACAGCAGTTACCATGAATATATAACAGTCATCTATATATATAAAACACAATGTATGTATTTCCGTCCGTTCTTTATGCGTTCGCAAACGGTCCATCCGATTGAGATGAAATTTTCTACACGTTTTCCTTTCATTTCTGTGCAACTTTCTGTCTTAGTTTTTTAGTTTTTTTTTCCGGCTACTTACTTACTAAAATGTAATATTTCATTTTTCATTATATATTTCTATATAGCAAGGGGACTTAACTCTAGAAAATATATTGCAAGGGGCATAACTTTTAATAACATTTCTATATACTTTATAGTCATATTGTTGCATCGCTTTCAAAGATTTATAAACTCTTTGTCTATAGTTATTTTTGGGCTTATGAGTTATAATAAATAATGATATAATCTTTAAGGCATTTTCAAAGTTTTCATAAAAATAATGCATAACATTGTAACTCATCATTTTATGCTTAAAGAAGTTATCTACAGTCATGTAGGTGATTAAGGAAGGACATTCTTTTATTTTAAGTTACTGTGTGAATTTAATGAGACGCTCCCCGCCAGGAGCTGGGCGAAGCCACGCCGGGTCAGATAGATAGACAGACAGACAGATAGTCAGGAATGGGAGCTTATATGACTACGTATATGAATTAAATTAGATGCTCCCCACCAGGGACTGGGTGAAGCCGGGCCGGGTCAGACAGACAGACAGACAGACAGACAGTTGGGAACGGGAGCTTATATGACTACGTATATTAATTAAATGAGATGCTTCCCACCAGGGACTGGGTAAAGCCGGGCCGGGTCAGACAGACAGACAGTCGGGAACGGGAGCTTATATGACTACTTATATGAATTAAATTAGATGCTCCCCACCAGGGACTGGGTGAAACCGGGGCGGGTCAGCCAGACAGACAGACAAACAAACAAGCAGACAGACAGACAGACTGATAGATAGATAGATCCCCTCCAGGGACGGGGCGAAGCCGGGCCGGGTCAGCTAGTTATATCAATAAAAGATAGCAAAAGATAACTAAATTCCACAGAAAACAATGATGATAGGAAGTAAGTAAAGGACGCTTTTCACATGCCTTGATGGGTATTGAGCATGTATTTATAGACCAATATTTGTATACTGGTATATTGTATAGAACAGTCTGCACCTGAAGGGTGACGTGTTGTGGTCAGTATCACACAGGCTGCCTTTACTTCCCAATATATGTCTCCTGTTACCAATTTTAGGCTAGATTGACTTTGGAGCCCAGGTCAGTTTTAAAAATCAACCTCAGTGAGAATTTGAACTCATGACCACCGGGCTGGCAGGAAACTGCTAGTTACTATGCTTCCATGGCTTACTTTTATCGATAAAAATTAGGTTATCTCATCGCAGACACCAACATGATAGGAACAGTCATTGTATCAATAAAAAATGTGTTATGTTGTTTGTCCATCAAAAATGATGATGACCATTCATTTTGTCCAGTGGGGTTGAAAGTATAGAGCCGTGAGTTCTAAGATGGCTGATAAGGCCTATTTTGGCTCGAAATGTTCTTTGACAATGTGGGCAAAGAATGCTTGATATTCCAGGAGGAGGATCTCCTGCAGTGGCTTTTCTGTCCAGCCTCTTCTTCATAGCTCTTGCAGTCCCGGTTGTTTCACATGTGACTGCACCCTTGCGTAATGATTTGCACCACAAATTTTTGTCTTTGACAGCAGTCTCCCAGGTGTCATGATAAATTCCAAAAGCTTTCAGTGAGATTTTCAGTGTCTTTAAAGCGTTTCCTCTGGCCTCCTGGGGAGCGTTTACCACAACGCAGCTCACCATAAAAAATTTGTTTAGGGAGCCTGTGATCTGGCAAGCAAGTTAAGTGACCAGCCCAGTAAATCTTATTCTTCATTAGTAGAGTGTGGATACTGGGCATGGACGCTCTTTCTAGGACTTCAGTGCCTGGGATCTTGTCTTGCCATTTAATATGTGAAGTTGGATGAAGAATGATCTTGCACGATGATATGGATTAAAGTGAGGAAGAGTTGCTCAATTCGTCGACCTCACTCTCTCGCCCGAGTCCAATAAAAGATAGATAACTCCCAGCAGACACAATAAAGATAGTGACCAATAAGTGTATTAGTAAATGATAGATAAATCTTTGGCGGACACCATGAAGGGTAATATTTTTGGAGGCATAATATTTAACCCACACACTCACACACTTTCATTACACTCTCTGCAAACACATTAAATGTGTACCAAACATGTCTTAATTTGCCCCACAAAGGCCACTGATGTTTGTTATATAATTTTACATTTTATTGGATGTTTACTATTTTGTCTTCGACCTCCAGTAAATATACCAAATGTTTTGGTCAATTGGATGAACCTGTTTATGTTTCCCTGTCCTTTTGAGATAGACTAAATGTATTGGAAAGTTTGATCACTTGTTTATGTCTCCAGAGAGCTGTGTGTGTGGAGGTTGCAGGTGGAACAGACACACCAATCACCATCATCTTCACTGATTATGAACATGGTGATGCCCCTGCCAGGGTAGATAACCTCTGTGAGGATGTCTTCATCAAGATTCATCAGAAGTAAGATACCCACTCTAACTAGCCGTTATGCTCTCATTATATGTATAATCTTTGATTGTAATAATTGTGTACATTCTAAGATTTTTTTACATTTTATTTTACTTTTTACTGCCATAGCTGAATCACAAGACATAAGGGCATAGCTGATCATTGTCTGTGTGCATTGGTTTATGCAAACTGAGTACAGTGTACACTAAGATAAGCACATGTTGTTTTGTGAATTGACCGCCAGACTGAGGTTTAACACTTAAGTACAATGCATTAGTGTTCAATCATTGAGCCCTAACAAGGACTTGCCTCAAATGGCATGAAATTGTTGTAGAGACTTTTCTCCAGATCCGGAGCCAAAATGCAGGGGAGGGAGGGGAAAATAAAGATGTGGCAATGAACAGATTATGAACCTAAGGAGGAGTATTATGTTGGACATGGTGCGTTCAAGATTGATGAGTAATAATGAGTGCACATATGCAGGATTGAACACACACACACACACACACAAAAAAGAGACAAGTTGGTTAAGGAGAACAGCTACATAGTCTTTTAGCTATCACCCTGAGAGGATGATAAGTTAGAGAAAGTTAGGTCTGAGGTTTTGTTACTTTAAGTGGTTGTGATATAATATGAAATAATAAATGATTTAGAGTCCTGAATATATAATGCTATAGATAAGAAATATCTTGTACATAAGTACAATGAACAATGTGATTCATGTTATGCAATCGACTAGCAATGTTCACAATTAAAAGAACATGTGTCAGCAATTTGTTTCTCTGCATGCAGACGTGAAAAATATTATTCAAAATTTGAGCAAAGTACTTTTTATGTTTTGTGTAATCATAGATTATCATGTATTGTATAATAATACAGTAAGATGTATAAAAATTCAGAAACACAGTATGTAATTATCTTGTCTGCAGGAATCAAAGTCAGGTAACTCTTTTGTCACCAAATCAGAGTATACTATACACATGGGATGAACCATCAGCAGAAAGAACACTTATGTGGAATGTTTATGGCAGAAAAAGGCCAAGCTATCCTGCATACATTAACAAGGTACCTTAAGAGCTTCTGCTCCCCCACTTCCTCTTTCTTTTCATCTTCTTCCTCTTATTTATCTCCATCCTCTTCTTCTTTCTCCCCCTCTTCTCCTCCTCCCATTCCTCTTCTTATCCTCCTCCTTCTCTTATTATCCCTCCTGTGCTGTCCCCTGCTTCTATGTTTTCTACTCTTCTTCTGTGTTTGTGTATGACAGATCACGACATTTGGCCACAGTATGTATAGATTTTCTTGTAGGTTAATAATTGTAAACATGGCAATTATAGACATCTCTGTTATGTCTAATATATTCTGTATTGTATAGTAAGTAAGTAGGAGAAAGTAAAAAACCCTGTTATATGTCTTGAGGTGTATTGGGTACGTGGTGCTAGCCTCATATTTTTTATAGACCCATCGGCTTTTACTTTCCAGGACATTTCCTGATGCCCATTTTTGGCTGGGTCAACATGGAAGCCCAGGTCAGTTTTTAACATCTGCATTGATGAGGATTCAGAAGCATGACCAGCAGGCAAAAATGCTAGCTACTGCACCATAATGGCTATCAATGTTTAGTAGTATTGATAATTTATAGAAATGTGTTCCTATATTTCAGGATGGCTCTGGTGAAATGAGATTGAGTGTTCCTTCACTGAAAAGTGCTGGTAACTCTGGGGTGGATTTCACAGAGCAAAAAGGGGATAAACCGGGGGTGGATTTGCCCGGGAGTTTTTTTTTTTTTTTTTTTCCTTTTGGAAGGTTAAAAAAAATTTTT
>JACEFZ010008231.1:0-2500 GCA_014155875.1 Cepaea nemoralis
CTCTTGTATTGGTCTGTATATATATATTATCTCTCCACCGCTTCTTGGTCTACCTCGGGGTCTACGGTCATTTATTTCCTGAGTGTAAGCGAGTTTTGTTTCCCTATTATCTTCCATTCTTTCTATATGCCCCAGCCATTGCAGTCTATTAGCCTTCATAACACCAGTGATTAGCGGGGACTTAAAACAGATCATAAATGTCTTTGTTGCTTCTTCTTTTCCACTCTCCACTTTGTGTATCCCTACTGGGCCCAAAGATGCGTCTTAAGACTTTGTTCTCAAAGGTTTGTAACAAGGCTTCGTCTCCTTTAGTTGTACTCCAGGTTTCAGAGCCATACAGCACAACTGGTCTGATCAGTGTTTTGTATATTGTAGTTCTTCCATTATATGTTGTGAAAATTTACTTACTGTGTTTGCTCAATAATTTCCTAGTGATTTCTTCCTGAAACCTATCATTCAAGTTTCTTTAGTGTACATTTCAATTTTTGAATATTAAAAATAATGTATATGTTGGGGGGGGGGGGGGGCATAAGAATTTTAGAAAGGCTTGGGTGGGGCATAGCACAAAAAAGGTTGGGAAACACTGGTCTAGAGAGAATGCAGCAGCAAGGGGTGCTCAGAGGATATGGTCGACAGTCGTCCTTTCAGAGGTAAAGCAAGACGGATATATAATCAGATAGCAAAGGGCACCATTAGTATTGGAACTCTCCGCTGGCTGTTGAAAATGAGGACAGAGCGCTTCTGGAAATTCCCAATGGTTCCCTCTGTCTCTAAATCACTTCTGTCTTCTGTTAAGCTGAATGGTTCCCTCTGTTTTTAAATCACTTCTTTCTTCTGTTAATCTCCTCCTCCTCCTCCTTCTTCTTCTTCTTCTTCTTCTTCTTCTTCTTCTTCTTCTTCTTCTTCTTCTTCTTCTTCTTCTTCTTCTTCTTCTTCTTCTTCTTCTTCTTCTTCTTCTTCTTCTTCTTCTTCTTCTGCGTTCAACCGGAGTGTTTTTTCCCCCAGATGTAATTGAGGTGTGTTTGTTATGCACCCTTGGGCATATACCCTTAGGCCAACACATCCGACTTTAGCGTGCGTTTTTTAGACGAGGTTAACCGTCCTGGGTTCTGTTAATCTGAATGGTTCCCTCTGTCCATAAATCACTTTTTTCTTCTGTTAATCTGAATGGTTCCCTCTGTCTCTCTAATTCTCTTCTTTCTTTCTGTTAATCAGAATGGTTCTCTATGTTTCTAAATATATTATTTCGTCTTTTAATCTAAATGGTTCTCTCTGTCTCTAAATCACTTCTTTCTTCTGTTAATCTGAATGGTTCCCTCTGTCTCTCTAATTCTCTTCTTTCTTTCTGTTAATCAGAATGGTTCTCTATGTTTCTAAATATATTATTTCGTCTTTTAATCTAAATGGTTCTCTCTGTCTCTAAATCACTTCTTTCTTCTGTTAATCTGAATGGTTCACTCTGTCTCTCTAAGTCCCTTCTTTTTCTTTCCTGTTAATATGATTGGTTCCCTCTGTGTCTCTAAATCTCTTCTTTCTTCTGTTAACCTAAATGGTTTCGTCTGCCTCTCTACTTCTCTTCCTTCTTCTGTTAATCTCTTCTCTCTATTGTTTAACTGAATGGTTCCTCTATACGGTTTCTGTCTTGTGTTGCTAACGCATCGAAAGTCCTGTCTTTTTGTACTGCCAGTTATTGAATACATTGTTAATATAATAAGAATATCGAAAATTATAATCACAACCAAGTTAATCAATAGCATTATTTTAAAATGTAACCATCGAGGGGGGATTTAAAAAAAAAAACGATATAAAAGAACTATTCATAATTATAATAAGGGCAAAACGATCCATCAGAAACAAGTATAGGCTAGCAAGAACGAAAACAGTATTAAAAATTATGCGCGTGACACGACGAAACAATTATTTATAAGTTATTGCCCACATTCGTGGCTACCCGCCAAGAACGCCTGAAAATATAACCACCATATAAGCCCCTTCATGCTCTAAGAGTTAACCTGCGATGTAAGTACTGTACATCTTAATACTGAAATAATCTACAGAATATCGTTTCTTTTACTAAACAACACAGGACCCTCTGGAAGCAGACGTAGAATCTTCTAGTCATGCACACATGATTTAAACTGAGAATGCTGCAAGCTCGTTCGCCATTTGCTGTAATGTACGCGAACAGTTGCATAGCACGTGCTGTGTGATTTAGTTTGTCCCCCCACTTCCAGGTCACGCAAGGAATTCATGCTTGAACTGAGTGCCTAGGCATGTCGCAACGCAAAACGTCAGTTCCATTTGTCTGCATCGCTTCTTTGTGTGCCTTTTATTTGTTTTACCGATTATGTTATTATTATTCCCGTGTGGCGTAAACAATGTGGCATCGGTGTTTCGGCGGAGATGTTGTCAGAATATCTATCTATCTATCTATCTATCTATCTATCTATCTATCTATCTATCTATCTATCTATCTATCTATCTATCTATCTATCTATCT